>PVKS010018261.1:20776-40540 GCA_004027875.1 Aplodontia rufa
GTGTTATGTAGATTTCAGTACAGACAAAAGATAGGAACATTCTGTAGTCGATACATTCTGACCCACCCTGTTTGACCTTTTGTATAACAAAGCACGACCTAGCAGCCCCTCCTGAAGGAATTTATACAATAGTAACAAGATCGCTCCAGGGCAGCTGATGAAACAGAGAGGAGGTCAGACAAAGGTCAGACCCCAACAAAAGGTGTCTGCACTGCACATGTGCGCGTTCGTGGTGTGTGCGTGCATGCATTCATGTGTGTGCGTTTGTGTGTGGTGTGCATGTGTGAGCATGCATGTGTGTGCATTTGTGTGTGTGTGCATGCACATGTGTGGTGTGCACGCACGTGAGTATGCATGTGTTTGCGTGTGTGCATGTGTGTGCATTTGCATGTGTGCATGCGTGTGTGTGCATTTGTGTGCAGGTACAGCATGTGCTGCTCTTACCCCTGTGTTGCATGCATGTCCATGCAGAGCACCAATAGATGGAATTACTGATATTGGAGGACAACCGGGACCCACTGCAGCAATGGCCTGGAGGAGGCAGCAGGGATGGGCTGCCCCTGCACGCTCACCCGAGGGCATGGGCAGGTACTCAGATGGCTTCTTTTTTCAAGGTCATTGGCTGGTAGAAGGGGTGGGAGTAGGGCTGGAGAGAGGGCTCCATTGACTGACTGCACAGAGAGCCCCCTGAGCTGAACACCAGCTAGGCCTGGGAGCCTGGCATGGGGGCAGGAGTGGCTGCCTGGGAGCACAGTGTGGGCTGTGAGCTTCCAGACTGCTGGGTTCTGCCTGTTGAGCTCCTCACCAGTGTGGAATTTGGGTTGAGAAACTGGGCACCAGCCACTATCTGTGAAATGAGTCAGGTGGATTTTCAGAAGTTGAAGAGAAGGCATTCCTGGTAGCAGGCCTGGCACAGCCCCCAGGCTCACCCAGGCCCTGCCCTTTCACCACCTGGCTGCCAGCAGACGCCCGTGTGGTCTTGAAGGAGCTGCACCATGAGCTAGGTGCCCCTCCCTGGCAGGCTGGCTGCTTCCCACCCCCACACTTGGGCTCCAGCTCCCCGCTTTCCCCCATCCCACCCAACGGGTCTGCCAAGGCTCAGTCTGAACTGGCTGTAGGCAAAAGACGCAGCAAAACCAGGTGAAGACAGGGGCATCCTGGAAGCCAGAGGGGCCAACGCACAGCAAAGGTGTGAAGGCCCTGGAAACAGGAAGACCTCCTGTGACCCAGCTGTGCCCAGGGTCCTGAACCCCAGCAATACCTTCTGTGGCCATCGTATCCTACAGAGGTGCTTGATGTGCCCAGTCCCATGCACAATGCTCCCTGCAGTGGTTCTTGTTAATTCTTTAATGTTTCATAAAATATTCAGCCTGATGCACTGCAACCCGGGAGGCCCAGGCAGGTGGATTGCAAGTTCAAAGCCAGTCTGTGCCACTTAGCAAGACAGTGTCTCAAAACGGAAAATAAACTAGCTGGGTGCAGTGGTGCACTCCTGTAATCCCAGCAACTTAGGAGGCTGAGGCAGGAGGATCGTGAGTTCAAAATCGGCCTCAGCAACTTAGTGGGGCCCTGAGCAACTTAGCGAGAACCTGCCTCAAAATAAAATATAAAATAGGCTGGGGATGTGGTTCACGGGTTAAGCATCCCTGGGTTCAATCCCAGGACCCCCCTAAAAAAAAGATGGAGGGTGGCAGACACAGTGTGGGGTGGTGGCTGGGCTCCACCCCTGGCCAGGGCAGTGGGGTTGTCAGCCAGCACTTCTGAGCAGCCCACTCATCAATTCACTCAGCAGGCAGGCCCTGGAGCTTGCTCTAAGGACCAGAGGTGAGTGGGCAGGGAGGTACTGGAGGAGAGGGCTAGGTAAGATGCACCCCATCACTGGTGAAGGTAGGTGAGAGCAGCGCCCCATCCCACCCCCCAGGTCCAGCCTCAGCCTCCCCGCTGCCAGAGGGATCTGCCAGAACCACCTTCAGAAGGGCCCCTTTCCCAAGCCCTCCCAGAAGCTCCTCCTGGGGACATCCCCTCCCCTCCCTCACCCAGATGGCTCTCAGGCCTCAGTCCCTGCAGGTGCTGTTCCCTCTCCCTGGAATGCTCTTCCCCTGAAGCTAAAGGGACCCAGCTTCAGGCACCACCCAGCTAGAGGAGCTCCCGCTTCTGGGCCCTACAGTGCCCTGCAAGAGCGATTTCTCCTCCACCAGCCCTCAGGTGGGGCCTGCCTGTCCCCACCAGCAGGGTAGAGTTGCCCCATAAACACAACGACTAAGTAGAGAAAGAGTGACTCAGGCAGAGGGGTGGGTGCCCTGCCTGCAAGGCTGGGGTGACGCAAGTTCTGGGACAGGGGAGGAGGGAACAGGCCAGGGTGGGGGTGGAGTGCCCTGCAGGGCAGAAGCTGGAAGAACTGAGCAGCTGCAAGGCAGAGGTGGCCCAGCCCAGATCCTCACCCCAGGACCCAGACCCACCCAACTTCTTCCAGCAGAGGATAGCTCTGGCCATGCTGGGGACCTGAAGTTGGCTGGAGCAGCCAGACAGGCAGGGAGTGCCTTCTCCTGACCACCCCCAGCACCTGCTCCGGATTCTGCAGGACCCTGTGACCTTGTGCACACAGCTGCCCTCTCTGGGCTCTCAAACATCCCACAGGGCTGGGGGAGGGCTGGAGAAAAGGCAGCCATGAGCTCTTGGGAGCTGGGCTGGCCTGGCCCAGCTCTGTGCCCTGTGCTCTGGGCTTGGGACTGCCCTGGGAAGCTGCAGCACCTCCTCTCTAGGCAGGGAACACCCCAGGACTGGCAGGGCTGCTCAGCCTCCACTTCCTCTGCACCTCCTGCCTTGTTTTCCCCTGTGCCCTGAGGGTGCTAGCTGTGATTTGCAGTGAAGTGAGTCAGAGGGAGAAACAGGCCAGGTGCAGGGCCCCAAGGCTGTGATCCCAGCTAATCAGGAGGCTGAGGCAGGAGGATCCTAAACTCAATGCCAGCCTGGGCAACTTAGCAAGACCCTGTCTCAAAATGAAAAGTTTAAAAAGATTTAGTTGTGTAGCTCAGTGGTAGAGCATTCCTGGGTTCAATCCCCAGTACAAAAAAAAAAGAGAGAGAGAGAGAAGAAAGAAAGGGGCACTGAGGTGGGAAGACTGGGCTTGCCCAGCTCACACAACTAGAAGAGTCCCAATGGTAGCAATGCCAGAGTCCTAGGCCAGAGGCTCCACTCAGTGTGTCCCAACAAATCAGGTCCAGCCACACGGCCCCAAAACCCAGGTGGAAAAAGTAACAGTGAGAAACAGGGAAGGAACTTTAAGGGGTGCAGAGTCCCAGGCCCCCCAGCCTGGCCCAGGGTGCTGCCTGCCTTCCGCCTTCCCTAGGCGAGGCAGTGCAGTCCCCCAGCAGGGTCAAACGACACCTGGTCCCTTTTCTCTCGGCCTGGGGGGCTGGGAGGCCTAGTTGGCCCTCAGCGAGTTGTGGGGATTTACCACTTTTAACAAACGGACCTGTGACTCCTGGAATCCAAGGCGACTCGGAGCCCAGGAGTCAGATGCCAAACTGGGGCAGCGATGCAGGTTCTTCCGCCTGCCCTAGCTTGCCCACGCCCAGGCCCGGGCGAAAAGTCCTTGTAGCGTGCCAGCGCGGGGACAAGGACAAGCCCCTCCTGAGCGGCTCCTCGAGGGTCCTGCGCTCCCGCGGCGCCCCCTGGCGGCCCTCGCCAGCAACCGTGCCCCGCTCCTCGTACCTCCGCAGGTGGCTCCAGGCTGTCCACGCCACCAGGCGGCCACCACCTGGTCCGCTCCGCGCCCGGCACCCCCCCCCCCCGCATCCGGCGAGAGGTGGGGACAAGGGCGGTCCCGCTCCACCCGCTGCTGGCGACAGCCCCAGGTCTCCGGTGGCGCGGGCCAAGCCCTCTGCGTCCACCTGTGGCTCAGAGACACCCTCGCTCCTGTCGCGCCCAGCGGCGCCAGACCAAGACTTCCCGCCTCCTCCACACATCCCAGCTCATTCTGCATGTGCAGGCGTGGGGACCAGAGCAGCCCGGGGAACCGGCCTGTGCCGGGGACCCAGCCCAGAGGCGCGGACAGGGGAACTGGTCCAGCCTCCAGTTGCTTCTTTGGTTCTCAAAGCCACGGTCCCCCAGCCCCCCAGCGGGGAATCCCCAGGACCCGCGCAGCAGAGCCCATCAAGGGTCCAGTGCTGTCTACTTGGGGACATTGAGAATCTCCAGAGAGCAACCCCTCATTCTGCCGCATCAACAGAACTGTGATCCTGGAGGGCCTGGGGGCCCTGGCAGAAGTGCTAGAGCCCTCCACTCCTTTCCACTGTGGTTCCCTTGAGGCCCCTGTGAAGGGAGCAGGGGGCTGGACTGGGAGTGGATCCTCAGTGAGGAGGGGATGACTGGGTGAACTGCCCACCTTCCCACTGGAGCCTGGCATGGCACACGCCTGTAATCCCTGCAGCTCTGGAGGCTGAGGCAGGAGGATGGCAAGTACAAAGCCAGCCTCAGCAACTTAGCCAGGCCTAAGCAACTTCAATGAGACCTTGTCTCAAAATTAAAAATAGGACTGGGGATGTGGCTCAGTGCCACCCCAGTGGCAAAGTGCCTGGGTTCAATCCCAAGGGGAAAACAAACAAACTACATGGTGGCACTTGCTAGCACATATTTGGCTAGAACAGGTGACGATATTCTAATCAGGTATAAGGTAACTAATGGGAACAAATGGAGCGAGGTCTTCAATCCCACGTGTACCGGGAAGAGAGTGCCTCAAAATCCAACATATCGAACACTAGCTTCCATGGGCACAGTGGCACATGCCTGTGATCCCAGCTACCCAGGAGACTCTAGAGGCAGGAGGATTGCAAGTTCCAGGCCAGCCTCAGAAACTCAGTGGTCTCCCTGATAAAATAATAAAAAATAAAAAGGTCTGGTAATGTAGTTCGGTGGTAGGGTGCCCCTTGGTTCAATCCCTAATATCATAAAAAACAAAAATAAATAAAATTAAAAATAAAAAGGAGTTGCCTCACTGTAAATTTACTAAAAATGAGATGTACCCTTCCTTACAACTGGGTGGATTTTACGGTATATAAATTATACATCAATAAAACTCTTAAAAGCAAAGCACCAGGGCTAGGCCTTCAGGCAGGCTGGGCCTCGGCCAGCGGTGGGGACAGCCCCTCAGGTCACAGGTCAGCAATCCAGCTCTGGGTAGGAACCTGGTGAGTAGTTCACAGAAACCCTCAGCGAGGAACGTGGACTCTTGAAGGATAAATCTTCCAACCACAAGTGCATCCCCCACTTCTTCTAAACCAGGACTTGAGCTCACTTCCAGTAACAAGCTCCGGGCCCAGGGGAGACGGCCCAGCTGCACAGGTGAAGCCGGCAATTAGAGCAGGGCAATTAGGAAGGCTCCTCCTTGGGGGCAAGGCCCTGGCAGCGCCTCGGGAAAGGCAGATGGGCGGCCCAGGCCACAGGGCGGTGCACGCGCAGCTGCGCACAACCCCTCTCCCGGCCCCAGGGGACAGCTGACGCCCACTCCAGCCTGGAGCTGAGGGGCCGGCGCCGAGGGTGTTCGGGTCCAAACCCGGCAGGCGGGAAGTCAGGCAAGATCAGGACGGGCACCGGAGCCGCAGCCCTCCCGGTCCGGCTCAGCGATCAAAGGGGAGCGGGGAGGCCAGAGCGGCGTCCGGGCGCTCCTGCCCCGCCCAGGCCCCGCACCTGCCCACGCCCCCAAGCACCCAGCCCCTGGCGCCTCGCCCACACCTCCCGCGCTGGTGCTCCTACTTGACCCGCGCCTCAGCCAGACTCATCGAACACCAGGGGACGCTGTTTGCTATCCCGGCCGAGGCGCGGCCGCAGCTTCTGCTGCCCCCAGACCCCAGCTCCGCCCAGGCCCAGCTCCAGCCCAGCTCCAGCCCCCAGGCCCCAGCTCCAGCCCAGCTGCAGCCCTCAGTTCCCAGCTCCGCCCAGACCCAGCTGCTGCCAGGGCCCAGTTCCACACCCCAGGCCCCCGCGCCTGCCCAGGGCTCAGGTCCGCCCAGGCCAGCCCCCTAGGCCCCAGCTCCGCCCCGACTCAGCTCCTCCCGGGCCCGGCTCCTCCCAGGACCCCAGCCTGTCCTGCCCGCCGCGGGTTGGACCAGCGAGGACACCTGGCCTGGAGGAGCCCATCCATAGGCTGCCTTGGGACCTATCAGGGATGGCCTGGTGCGAGCAGAGCCAATCAAATGCCTCCCGGGGGCCTAGCGCTAAGGCAGACCCTGGGGGCTGCTGAGCTGTGGACCTCTCGCTGCTTTTAGCCCCAGCGCGCCGCCGGGAAGAGGCGGGCTCGGAGCCTCGGGGCCGCGGAGACACCCTAAGTGGCTTCCACGCTGTCCACCGTGAATCCGGATGGCTGTAGGTCACTCGTATCGCTTCAGCTTCCCCTAAGCACTCCTGTCTGTGATGTGTGATACACCCATTTGTTTGCTCCCGTGTGAACTCTCCACGTGTGCGGTAGCATTGTCCACCACAGGCGTGTGGAGGATGAAGCTCACGTGGTCCATCCATGCCCAGGAATGTGATTCAGAAAGGAAATTGAGCCGGGTGCAGTGCAGCGGCGCTCGCCTGTAATCCCAACTACTTGGGAGACTGAGGCAGGAGGATAGCAAGTTGGAGGCCAGCCTGGACGACTTGGCGAAACACTGTCTCAAGAAATAAAAAAGGACTGGGGATGTAGCTTACTGGGAATTGAGAGCAGATAGGCTCAGAGGTCAAGGTGCACACAGCTGGTGGTACCAGAGCCACTGCGACTACAGAACTCTCCTTTGATTGTTGCTTCTCAGCTAGGAGTGGGTTTGGGAGGCAAGGAGCTGCAGAGACATGGACCAACTTCTGGAGCACCAGGCTTACTGGGACCTTTCGGGTGGCCGGGGAGGAATTGAGAACACCGTAACACCTGATGTTCCTACAGGAAGGGCGGGGCACAGCACTTGGGTGGATTTCCCATGGATAGGTGAGTGTGCTGGCAGGAGTCTCCACTGTCCTGGTCCACTGGCCTCCACCACTAAGGAAATGTTGGTAGAAAATTCTATGCCACAGTAGAGAAGCATCACCTACCTGATGGGTCGCTGGACAGAAGGATGGGCCTCCTGGAACCAGGTCAGCTAGGACATGGCCTGTTCCTGTCTCCCAGGCCCCGGGTTGGCCACGTGCAGGCGAGCAGTCACCCTGGGCCCAGGCTGGCCCTGTGTAGGTGAGCAGTCACCCTGGGCCAGGTGAATCAGAGAGGCCCCAGGCCTGCGGCAGGCATAGACTGAGTGGCTCACTCTGCTAGTTGAACTCCTTTGCTTCCTGCTGACGGGAGAATGAGAGGGGTCCCCCAGGGGCTGAGGCAGCCCTTGTGTGCCCCTGGACTTGACTATGGTCACAGCGGCCAGGCATTTCCAGGCAGCTTCCTGGAGAAGGGTTGGACCCTGGTGGGGTGTGGGGGGGGGAGCACAGCTAAGTCCTGAGTCTCTGGAGCCGGAGAACCATGAGGGTACAGAGTCCCCTCCTCTTCTGACACTAAAGTCCTCCATCAGTTGTCTGACACCAAGGGACCTGAGCCCTACCAACCTGGGTAAGGGGGTGGCAGGAAGGCGCTCCTGAGAATGGGGCCCTGGCAGTGGCTGTGTGTGCTGTGCGCTTAGGGAACTTGGGCCCTTGGAGGGGAGCCCTGGTGGGGAGGGCTCTCACCCCCTCAGCTGGAGCTGCTTTTCTGTAGGAAGTGATTTGTTCTTGTCCTTGAGTTTCTGAGTAAGATTTCCTGGGGAGGTGGCTCAGCTGTTGGAGTGCTTGCCTGGCATGCATGAGGACCCAGGTTCGAATCCCAGCACCACGTACACAACTAAGTGTCAGAGAAACAAAGACCAGATGGAAAAATAAATAAAGTTGATTCTCTCTTTTTTTTTTTTAAGAAAGAGGGGACAGTGAGAGAGAGACAGAGAGAATCAGTTTTTGTTTAGTTTTTCACATGGCTTTCATTGCTCCGAGACCTTGTAGTGTACATGGTGCTGGGGTTTGAACTCGCGTACTCGCACGTGCCAGGCAAGCGCCATAACCGCTGAGCCACCGCTCCAGCCCCTGATTCTCTCTTTAAGGAAAAAAACCACTCTCTGCCTAACAGCCGCTGCGCCGCCATCATGGAATCATGGTCACAAGCCGTGCACAGTCCATCAGACTGGCCAGGGTCACAGGGACGGTGCATGCAGGTGCACGTGGAATTTATGGAGGACACAACCCGCTCCATCATCCGCAAGGTGAAAGACGCATCCAGGAGGGCGGGTGCTGACTTCATTGGAGTCAGAGAGGCTCAGAGGCTGTGCTGAGCTTGCGGCTGGGTCCTGGATGTCTATTACTTAGCCCCCAAGGATGATCTGTATTTGTTAAATAAAGCTTTTGTGTTGTTAAAAAAAACACTTCCTGGTGAAAATGGCCAAGTTACTAAAAAAACTTCTTTTTTTTTTTTGGTACTAGGGATTAAATCCAAGGATACTTAACCACTGAGTCACATCCCCAGCCCTTTTTATATTTTATTTTGAGATAGGGTCTCTCTGAGTTGCTGGTCGTCTTGAACTTGAACTTTTTTTCTTTTTTTTTTCCCTAGAGAGGGACAGTGAGAGACAGAATCAATTTTATTTAGTTTTTCATGTGGCCCTCGCTGCTCAGACACTTCATTGTGAACGTGGTGCTGGGGTTTGAACCCTCATCCTCACGCATGTCAGACAGGCACCGTAACCTCTGAGCCACCACTCCAGCCCCTGGTCTTGAACTTTCAATCCTGCCTCAGCCTCCCAAATCACTGGGATTACAGGCGTGCACCACAGTGCCCAAGCAAAGATGGTATTTGGGACCCCTACGTCCCCAAAACGTGTTAAACCTGAATCCCAGGCCTTGCTCTGTACCGAGGCCTCTTTGTCCTTCCTTGTGCCTCCTTAGAGAAGATGCCCCAGAAGAGCAAGAAGAGCACGGGACTCAGAGTCAGGTTCAGCAGAAGGTCTGAAATAGCAGCTGCTTAGACAAGATGAAACCTCACTTTCCCTCATACGCCAGTGTTTAGAGGTGGCCAGGGTTTGTATGGCAAGCAGTGTCAGTATTGGGAAACCAATCTCCTTCTATACTGTGGCTCTGCCATGCAGGCTTCATTTCCAAGAATACCTTGTGGTTAATAAGGCTGCTAAAGCTCCTGCCCTTAAATCTGCATTCCAGGCAGCAGAAAAGAGAAAGGGAAATAATGTGTGCCTTGTCCTTTAAGGACCCTTCCAGAAAACATTGTACTCATGTGAAGACCAAAAAGTAGTCTCATGACCACACCTAAGTAAAAGAGATTGGGAAATATCTAATTAGTTCTAGGCAGCAATGTCCAGATAAAATCCTGGAGTAGCGTGATCAGTCTCTTCTGTAACCACTGACAAGCTGTGTGCCCTTGGACAAATCCCTTTACCTCTCTGAGCTCCTACCCATCTCTGAAATTCGAGTGTAAGAAGATCTTCTCCAAGGCCCCTTCCTGGCTTGACATTTCGAGACTCTGTAGCAGGGAGGCTGAAAACAAGGGTAGAAGTTGTTCCTGTGTAATAGTTTCTGGATTTACAAGAGCAAATCCTAATTATTAAAACAAAACCTGATTATTGATTTTCAACCTGCAAACTGATTAGCACAGTCAGGAGGACCTGGTGGGGGATAAGGTGGGATGTGTCTGGAATCTGAGTCCTGCACAGCAGATGGTGCCACAGGGGTGGGAGGGGCCCTGGGCAGGGGGCTTACACCTTCTCAGTGGGACAGAGCCCAGAGGCCCGGCCTCTCAGGGTGGCGAAGTGGCCTAGAAAGAGGACGGAAAGGAGAAGGATGGCAAGGAGAGGGATGCTGAGGCCTGGCCAGGGCGGGCAGGTGGCCAGCAGGAGCTGAGGGGACAGTAGGGGTGGGACAGCGGAGGAAAGGGAGCCCTCCTCAGTTTCTGCTCCCAGCTGTGGTCCCTGCACTCAGGGACCACACAAAGTGAGGAGTGTTGAGCGCTGAGGCAGGAGTTCTCTGGCCCTGTGGAGGGGATGGAGTTCCGAGGACTGTGCAGAGGTCCCTTGTCGACTCTGGTTTTTTTTTTTTAGGGCTGAGGGCCTTGTGCATGCCAGGCAAGAGCTCTGCCACTGAGCTAAGTCCCCAACCCCTGCCTTGGCCACTCTGGCCCCTCCAGCAAGGCCACTCTGCTCTCAGCCTCGGAAGGGGCTGGGGGCCAGGCCGAGGTGGGATGGCCGGCTGCAGGGGCTCTGGCTGGGAGCCAGCTGGGCAGCCTGGGCAACGGCACATGTGCTGTGCAGACAAAGCAGTACCCTGGCCACCAGACTCTGGGAGCAGTCCTTCCTCCCCACGGCCCACCTCCGTGAGAGGGCAGCAGAGAAGGGCTCCGCTGGGGCCCAGAGGACTTCCTAGTAGTTCTCTGGGCCACAGAAGCCCCCAGCAGTGCCTGGATTCTGGGATGGGGTGAGGAACCCAGGGAAGAAAGGACATTCCCCCTGTTGTGAGATGGGGACTCAAGCAGGGGTCTGTGTCAGACAGCTTTGGCTCAAATCCCAGCTCCCACACACAGAAGCTGCACAACCTCAGGAGTCTTTCTATGCCTCACTTTGCCCATCTGCAGCATCAGGATCATAAACATTAAATGAGATAATGTAAGTTGCTGAACCTGACTTTGAACTTGGGATCCTCCTGCCTCAGCTTCCCAGGTCGCTGGGATTACAGGCGTGCGCGACCATGCTGGGCTAAATGAGATCCTCTGACAGCCCTCAGAAGCTGGGCACGGTGGTGCACACACCTGTAACCCCACTGGCTCCTGAGGCTGAGGCAGGAGGATCACAAGTTCAAAGCCAGCCTCAGCAACTTAGTGAGGCCCTAAGGGACTTAGCAAGACCCTGGCTCAAAAAAAAAAAAAAGGCTGGCAATGTGGCTCAGTGGTTAAGCGCCCCTGGGTTCCATCCCTGGTACCAAAACAAAACAAAACAGGGCAGAGGCAGCCTGCGGGCCACCTGCACCCCCTCCAGGCCTGCACTGCGCACCGTCCTGGTCAGAGGCTGACTTTGCAGAGCCTGGCCCACAGCTTCCAGCCCAGATCCGTGGCACCACTTTCCCAGGGCTTCAGGCGAACAGGGGAGGGGTAGGACCTCCGTGGGGATGCGCTGCTCCCCTTTCCCCACCAGCTGGGCCACTGCTTTGGACCTTTTCCCAGACCCCCCCCCAGGGAAGGGGGATGGGAACAGTGCTGCCCAGCCCAGCTCCCTGGCCCCACCTTGCCTGTGACAGGCAGGGCTGCGGAGCCTGCTGGTGTAATGCCATCCCCACCTCCGCCCTTAGGTGGGGTTGGGCTCAGTCTGCAGACTGAGGCCCTGGGAGGCCACTGGGCCATGTGAAATGCCAGAGCTGTGCCCAGCTCAGTCCTGTGTAGCCAAACCACCAGGCCCCAGGGCAGGGCTGAGACAGCTGCTGTGTTGGCCCAGCCAGTCCCTGGGGCTCAGGTCCCCTCTTCCAGGCTGCCCCACCTGCTCCCCAAGATCAAGTAAAGGTGCTGCAGTCTGCCAGCTTCCCTCTGGGACTGCTGTCGGAGAGGGACCAGGACCCGGGCACAGCCCAGCTCTCAGTGCAGAGGTCTCTGCCCTGGAGTTCTGAGTCTGGGATTCCAGGATTTGGGTTTCAAGGTCCAGGTATTAGGGAATAGGGGCCAGAGCCTGCCCTTCCACCCGGGAAGGAGGAGAATGCAGGGGGGCAAGGTGCTTCTTGTCCCCACTCTGCCCAGGCAGACTCATTAGTATTATTGTCATTATTCTTATTTTTGTGCTAGGGATCAAATGACTCCAGCATGCTGAGCTACACCCTAGCTGAGCCCTCCATTTTATAAGATGGAGACTGAGACCCAAGACTTGGAGATGCTCCCCTGAGTACCTTGGAGTAGGGGGTGGGGAACGACCACCTGACTACTCCCTCCCCTCCCCTGTCACTGGTGCCCCACCCCACCCCCACCCCAGCCGGGCTGCGCTGGGGGGACACTGCCCTGCTGGCTCAGGCTCTGTGGGTCGGTGGGTGGAGCCCAGTCCCAGGGAGTGGGAGCTGCTGCCACCCCATCTGCAGTCCTCCCGCTCCTGGGGACAGCTGACTCCAGCCAAGATCCTCCACAGCCTGCCAGGCAGGGGAGGGAAACACAGGCCTGACCCCACCCCATCCTCATGGATCCCTCTGGTTCTGGACCTGCTTCTTTCTTTTCTTTTCTTTCTTTCTTTCTTTTTTTTTTTTTTTAAGAGAAAGAGGGACCGTGAGAAAGAAGAAGAGAATCGATTTTATTTAGTTTTTCCGTGTGGCTTTCGTTGCTCCGACTCTGTCGTGTAGGTGGTCCTGGGGTTCAAACCTGCGTCCTGGCATTGAGCCACGGCTCCAGCCCTCTGGACCTGTTTTCTTGGGAGAAACAGACCCGGACGGATTCCAGACACCCTTTGGAGGCTGTGCTACGGTGAGGTGCCCCTGCCTTCTCTCCAGCTGGGAGAAAGGAGGCTGCAGCCCTGGAGCCAAGAAAGTGCTGCAGCGGGGGGGGGAGGTTGGCAGAGGGCCTGGTGAGCAGTGATGGGCCCCCTCCTGATGCTGACTCACCAGCTCCTGAGCCACCTGCCCAGTGTTGTCCACACCTGTGCCCCCAGCAGACAGGAGGGCCACCAGGGTACAGTGGGTGATCATCACCTCTCCTCTGTACAGGTCCCAGGCCCTGCAGGGAAGCCCTGAGGGGACCAGAGCTGGGGGAGGCTGTCCAGGTAGGTCCCTTGTGGCCCAGGGTGCCCTGCATGTGGGGCTTTAGAATGAAGGAGGCGACCTGAGGGGTGGAAGCTGCACGCACACTGTGCTCACCCACTGGTTGCGTGCACACAGCTGCGTCTGGGATGCATGTTGCGTGACCAGGACCCACTTCATGTCAGGGCACGTGGGAGCCCCTAGGGGCGTCGGCTGGGGGGGTCATTGGGGTGCAGATCTCTCACTGTCAAGTGCACACCCTTGAGCACTGTCCTGGGCAGACACCCACTGCTCCCCATCCCTTCCCCGTGAGCATCTTCTGGGTTCAGCCCCTTAATTTCTCTTAGATGGGAAGGAAGAAATGAACTCTTAGTGTGAAGACAGTGCTTTAACATATAATGTTAATCTATGCACCTTTATACCAATGCATCCTAAAATGGAAATTTCATCTTTTATAGAGGAAGGGGTCAAGGAAGGCAGAAATGCCTTGAACCCCTGAGAATCGATGTAGGGGCTCCAATGTGGTTACCAATCACAGTGGCTGAGCACTGGCCTAGCATGTGCCAGGCCTGCGTTCAATCCTCAGCACTGCAAAAAAAGAAAAGATCAATGGAGGCCCTCAGCCAGGCCAAGGATTTGCCATTGCTGAGTCTCCTCTGCTCCACCCTTTTTGTTTTGTTCTGGGGATCGAACCCACTGAGCCACATCCTCACACCTTTTTTTTTTTTGGAGTCAGGTTCTAAGTTGCTTAGGACCTCGTTAAATTGCTGAGGCTGGACTTGAACTTGTAATCCTCCTGCCTGAGCCTCCCAAATCACTGGGATGACAGGTGTGCACCAACACACTCAGTTTTTTTTTTGTTTGTTTGTTTGGTTTTTTTTATTTGAATAACAGGAATGAGTGTACTGAGGGGATAGGAAAAGGGAAAAGGGACATTCTCAAGGGAGAAAGTGAGCCCTCTTGGAGAGGAGAGGGACTTTTTTTGGGGGTACTGGGGATTAAACCCAGAGGAACTCTACTTTTTTTTTTCTTTTAAGAGAGAAGGACAGAGAGAGAGAGAAAGAGAATCAATTTTTATTGAAATTTTCACATGAATTTCATTGCTCTGACATTTAGTTGTGTACGTGGGTGCTGGGGTTCTAACCTGTGTACTAATGCATGCCAGGCGAGCGCTGTAACCACAGTCACCTCTCCAGCCCCGGAACTCTACTTTTGAGTTACATCCCCAACTCTTTTTATTTTTTATTTTGCTACAGGTCTCTTTGCAGGCTGGCCTGGAACTTGTGACTCTCCTGCCCCAGCCTTCCAAGTCACTGGGGCTATAGGCAAGTCCCCATGTTGAGTCTGTTTCTTACCTCCTGCGTGGGTGTGACTGCGGGAGCCACCTGGGATGAGGCCCTGAAGGCTGCTGTTGGCTGTGGGGTCCTCCGTCCATCCGTCTGGCAGGGGTCTCTGGTCCTTGCATCTGGCACTGGGGGCACATCGTAAAGAAGGCCGACAAGGTCCAGGTTTAAAGGCATGAGTTTCAGCAGACACAGGAGGCTTCTGGACGGGCACTCTGTGTCCCCAGAGCCCTTTCCTCCAGCCCGGGAGCTGAAATAGCCGCAGGTGTACACTTGCTATGTCCAGTGGGAGCCGGGTGGAGCAAGGAGCTGAGGTGAGCTCTCTCCACTGTCTCCTGCTGGGGGCACCCTGGGAACAAGAGCAGCACCCAAGGCACATTTAAAGCAGGGGGAGATGGGCTTCCCCATTCACATCAGTATCTGTATGGTCCGGTTTGCCCTGGTGGCTGGGCTCTGGGAGCTTGCCCTGAATCCCTGTGGGGCAGGAATGGCTCAGCTCACTCACTGCCTTCCAGGTGTGGGCTCAGAGGGGAAGGGGGACACAGAACCACTGCCCAGGTCCTGGCCCCAGCACCACATACACAACAAAATGTTAGAGCAACAAAGGCACATGAAAAACTAAATAAAATTGATTCTTTCTCTTTCACTATCCCTCTCTCTCTTAAAAACAGAAAGAGACGAGAGAGAAATTTTAAAATGTTAGTGGCCCCTAAAATTATTGCAGGCCCTGGTCTGTGGCCTCTGGGGAAAGAGGAAAGGTGGGCCTGAGGGCTGCTCCGCCTGCTCCTTGGCCCTGGCCTTGGCCCTGACCCATGGTCCTCCATCCCCTCACGGCCGCTCCCACCTCCCTGACCTCCTGACACTGGGGAACCACCCATTGGATCTTGGTGCTTTCTTTTTGTGGTGCTGGAATTGAATTCAGGGCCTCACCCACGCTGGGCAAGCACTCTACCACTGAGCTACTCCCCAGCCTGTGATGTTGGCGTTTTCTCTCAGCCATCCTATGATTCTGAACATCTGGTTTCTAAGTGGTGAGAGCCAGGGTGATAATAAAGGTCAGAACAACACAGCCCTTCAGAGTCATGATGCTTCTCACGCCCCTTCCGCTGTCATGTCATCTCCCACTCAGCCAAGGGCGAAGATGGCCTTGTTTCTCCTTATACCCATAAGTGCACCTGGCTGGCAGATCCAGAGCCCCACACACCCCCACCTTCAGTCCCGGGGAGCAGGGGCCGTAGCACACTGGAGGTGAGGTGGGAAAGCTGGTGCTCAGAGCACAGGGGACAGCATCGGGAAGGGGCTCCAGGCTGGCAGGGGAGGCAGAGGGGAGGGTGGGATCTTGGTGGACCCAGAGGGACACTCCTGGCAAGAGAGCAGGGCCACCTCCTGGCAGGAGAGGAAGTAGCTGGACTGGGCCAGTGGAGAAGCTGCTGGGAGGGAGAGAGAGGGACTCAGAAGAGTGGGAGGTTGAATGTGGCCACTGGTGCAATGCAGGGGCAGTGAGGGAGGAGTTGGATGGACAGGTCCCCTTGAGTGAGGTCTTTAGAGGCCCCAGAAGCAGGAAAGACCACAGCCCCTGCTCTTGACCCAGTGGCACCGAGCCAGCTCCCTGCACAGAGCACCCCTACCCCACCACTAAAGCACATGGGCAAATGATCAGTGAGCCTGACCCTCTCCTGTGGGCCCTCGCGGCCACCCGTACCTACAGTGGTCTGCATCCCAGAGCTCCTGGAACCTGGGAGCGCCCCCCCAGCCACCCTGATTTCCCTGAGCCTCAGTTCCGCCCCTCCAAGGCCACAGGCTTTGCTCCCACCCTCTTTATACCTGTTAAACATATTAATGCATTCTTTCATTAAGTACTGTGCAAGCTGCCAAAATGAGTTGCACCTGGTGTGGCCCGCACCTGTCATCCCTGCAACTCCGGAGGCTGAGGAAGGAGGATCACAAGATCAGAGCCACTCAGCAGCTTAGTGAGGCCCTGTCTCAAAATAAAAAATAAAATGGGGGGCTGGAGCAGTGGCTCAGCGGTTACAGCGCCTGCCTGGCATGCGCAAGTACGCGAGCTCAAACCCCAGCACTATGTACACAACAAAGTGTCAGAGCAACAAAAACCATGTGAAAAACTCAATAAAAATTGATTCTGTCTCCCTCTCTCTCTCTGTCCTTCTTTCTTTAAAAAAAAAAAAAGTAATTTAAAGATTGCTACTGAAGGCATGGTGGTGCAGGGCTGTAATCCCACCACTCAGGAGACTGAAGCAGAAGGATATAAAGTTCCAGGCCAACCTGGGCCATTTAGCAAGACCCTGTCTCAAAATAAATAAAAAGGGCTCAAGTTGTAGCTCAGTGGTAGAGTGACCCTGGGTTCAGTCCCCAGTACTGGAGGAAAATGGTATAGAATTAGGCTGGACGAGAGCATTGCAATGGGGAAGGCATTTAAAGCTCCAGAAGGACGCTGAGCACAGCTTGCACTCTTCTGCTCCTCAGGTTCCGAATCTACAAAGTGGAAGTGGACCACCAAAGACTCCACCATAGTTGGTGGTCTCAAAGCCCACCTCCCAGCATGCAAAGAGGAGACTTCCATGTACAACCAGAAGGTGTCAATTAATACACGTGTTAAAATGTTTCGGGTGAGCCAGGCACAGTGGCATGCACCTGTAGTCCCAGTAGCTTAGGAGGCTGAGGTAGGAGGATCACAAGTTCAAGGCCAGCCTCAGCAACTTAGCGAGGCCCTGTCTCAAAATAAAAAATAAAAAGGACTGGGGATGTTGCTCAGTGGTTAAGTGCCCCTGGGTTCAATCCCTGATATTATAATAATAATAATAATAATAATAACAAGTTTCAAATTTTTTTTAAAGAAAGGGATAGTGAGAGAGGTGAGAGAGAGAATCTTTTTTTTTTTTTTTAAGGAGAGAGGGACAGTGAGAGAGAGACAGAGAGAATCAACTTTATTTAGTTTTTTACGTGGCTTTCATTGCTCCAAGACTTTACTGTGTACGTGGTGCTGGGGTTTGAACTCATGTACTTGTACATGCCAGACAAGCGCCATAATTGCTGAGTCACCGCTCCGGCCCCAGAATCAATCAATTTTATTTTAGTTTTTCATGTGGTCTTCGTTGCTTCAACACTTCGCTGTGTGTGTGGTGCTGGGGTTTGAACCCGCATACCTGCACATGCCAGGCAAGCACTGTAACTGCTGAGCCACTGTTCCAGCCCCTCAAATGTGAGTTTTTAATCAGCTTCTGTCTTAGGTATCTTTTGCTACACTGTCAATTACCCCAAAACTCGGCAGCCAAAAATTAAACGTTTATTATCTCATTTATTGCCAGGCAGGTCAGAAACGCAGAAGTCACTTAGTCCACTTAATCCAGGGTCTCACAGTCTGCTCTGGGGACAGCAGCCCTCAGTGGCTTTCCTTGGGGAAGATCTGCTTCTAAGCAAGAGCCCATAGGCTCTGGCCATGTGGGCCTCTCCAGGGCTGCTGGGCATGACCGAGACAGAAGTCAGCCTCAGTCAGTCAAAGTGCCTCCCCTTTTGCTGGGCTCTCTTCAACCTCCCTAGCCACACCTGAGGAGCAGCCTGTGGAGCCAGGGGTCCCAGGGACTTCTTGGAGGCCACCTCCTGCCATCCCAGCAGCAGTCCTGGTTGGGCTAGATGAAAGTCTTAGGATCAAGCATAGCGTCACCGTCACCGTCACCGTCACCAAGCTCTTCTCTGGGCCACCCCGGGACTCTATGTCGACCCCTCCCCAGGGCCTGGAGGTAGCTCTGGTGTTACCCCCCTTTCACAGGGGTAAGGGGAAGCCGGCTGTTCTTGCATCCTACAGCCAGCAGGAGCTGGACATGGCTGGGATTCCCGTCCACATGGGTTTGAACCCAAGAAAGAAGCTGGGCTGGGCAGGCTGTGCCTGAAAGGCCTGCAGGACATTGGAGTGATTGTCCCAGGGGAGCACATTTGGGTCTGAAGTTCAGGAGGAAGAGGGCTCAGAACCAGCTCTGTGGGGACCCCAAGCAGGGGTGGGAGGAAAGAGGGTTTTGAGGAGTCCCAGGGAGAGGAGCACACCCCAGGAGAGCAGATGGACAGAGGGGGCTGAGGCCAGGGCCCCAGGGCTCTGTGGACATAGTGGCCAAGGAAGGCTGAGTAGGCAGCTGGGGTGGGGTAGGGGAGCCAAAGGCAGGGTGGGGGAAAGGAGTGGAGGAGGCAGAGGAAGCAGGAAGAAGTGGTGTGGACACTGCCCCCTCCTGGGCAGCGTGGCTGAGAGAGACAGGGCACAGGTGCCACTGAGGCAGGATGGGGGCAAGGGCTCAAGGGTTGGGCAGACGCAGAGGGTAGAGGTTTCCGTTCTGGGGTGACCAGGATGAGGTTAGGCCCCGGTTCTGGTTGTGGCCACACACACTGCCTTCTCAGTGTCACCCTAGGCCCACAGCTGAAGCTCAGATGTAGCCTCCCAGGTGAGGCAATGCCCCACCCAGAGGGCTCCTGTCCAACCTGTTTACCCAACACCCTGCCCAGCACCCTACCTGCTGTTCTCTGCTCTCCGCTCCTGCTGCCCCGGGAGACGCTGCCCTCCATGGGCCAGGCTAGCACAGTGCCAGATGCCTCCTCCTCCTCCAGGGAGCCCACCAGGCCTTTCAACCCATTTCCACGCCTTCTGAGTGCAGAAGAGGGATTTGTACAGAGCAGGCCGCAAGACCCACCCACTCCCCCACAAACATCACACACACCCCCACCCCCCCACCCCCCCCACCCCCGCAATCAACTTCCAGTACTCATCAGGTGCCAAACAAGGCTCCAGTCAAGGCCTGTCCCTCTACTGCAGGGTCCTCTTCCCCCCACCACCTCCACCCCCAGCACCAGACAGGCTCTCAAGCAAGCCAGGCACTCTGGGCAGGCCTGTAATCCCAGCCACTGGGGAGGCTGTCAGAAGAACCCCAAGACCAGCCTTGGTAACTTAGGGAGACCCTGTCTCAAAACAACAACAAATAAACAAGTGAAAAAGGGGATGTAGCTCAGCGGGTACTAGTCCCAGCAGTGAAAAAAAATTAATGTTTTTCTCCAGCAAACACAGGACAACCCCCTCCTCCACCCCCTGCCTACTCCCCCTGGTTGCATCTGACCTCTGAGCCCAGGGCGGCCCAGCCTCCACTGACCTTGCCCAGGCCGGTCCCATGTCCTGAGTGCTCATCACCTAGCCCAAGCTTGCTCTGGGCCTCACCTGGGGCAGCCCACCCCCATTCCTTCCCCTGCCTCCCCTGCCATCTTCCCTTCTCCAGACGTCCATATCTTTCCCTTCCCTCAAGGTTGCGTGCGAGGCCCGACTGCTGAGCTTGACACAGTGACCTAACCTCTCTGGGACTCAGTTTCCTCAATTGTAACAGGGGGCAAATCATTTCTGCCTTGTGGAGGGACTGGGAGGCGGGATGAAGATATGGCCAGTTGGGGCCCTGGCCTCTCCGTGCCGCCCCGAGCTCCCCATCCGGCCAGGTGCGCGCTTGGCCCATGGTGCCCGCCTTGGACCGCGGGTTTGAACCCAGAGCAGCCCAGGGCCCCTGAAAGGCTGCCCGGGAGGCCCCGCGGGAGAACGTCCGCACAGCGGCCGGAACAGGGCGGGGTGAAATCCGAGAGGCTCCTGCAGCGCCGGCCCGGGAGGGCGGGGTGGGGGCTGGGGGGCCTGGGA
>PVKS010018262.1:0-40432 GCA_004027875.1 Aplodontia rufa
GCTGACACAATGTCTTTGGATTTCGTCTAGAGCCCCGGCTATGGGGTCCTTAGGTGGAGGGGTCTGGGTTTGAGAGTTATTTCCCCTTTTCCTCTTTTTCTGAGTCAGAGAGCTTGTCTTTTATTTCAGCCTTGTTACTCTTGTTGGAGTAATTGGAGCTTCTTATGACTTTGCTTTGTTGTGAAGAGGAGTTATTTGGTCAATATCGACCTAAAGATGCCAGACGGTTCTGTGAAAATTTGAGAGGCTATAGGTGCAAATACTAGTCCGTTTCAACTAAAACAGCTGAGCTGATGATTAGCACCAACAGTGGCAGCTTTTTTTGAGAGAACTCTCACTGTGTAGTATGATACCAAGCAAGTACCTGTTTTGAAGCTTGTCAATTTCTTCAGGTATTAGGGTCTCTCTGAAATTGGGGAGAAAAATTGAGTAGGAAGTCAAGGAAGTGAATTGGGGAGGTATAAAATCACACCTGTTATAGAGTATAGGGGAACTAGGGATTAGGGGAGAGTAGGTTATTCTATTAGGACTATGGAAAATGTAGTACTGGGGTGTGGGTAGGGTAAAGACTTGGGGTGAGAATGAGAGAAAGATGCTAATATTTAGGGATTAGCAGAGTACAGTGGAGGAAGAGGTTACAAGTAGGGATCAATAAGACCTAAAGAAATAAGAGCCAATCACCAATACATACACACAGATAAGTATTTACATCCACCGACTCCAAAATTCAGTATTAATCATAAGGCAAGAAAGGAGCAGAGGAAAAGAAGGAGAAGAAAAGAAAAGAAAAGAAAAAAAAACCCCAAAACCCACAGTAATTTTAAAAATTTAAAAATATTATTTTCCAGCTGGATTCCCATTATAAAAAAAATTAAAAATTTAAAAAATAATAATAATAAAAGAAAAAAATGAAGAATTGAAATAGAAAAAAACCCCACAAAACTAGTTGGTACAGTTCTGAGATTTTCTGGCCCTTAGATCAGGAGGTATGTATCATGTGGTGGTGCGATCAATTCCGACATCAAGCTGGGGATTCTTCGGAGTTGAGCTTGGTTGGGTCCGGTGGCCTGGATTTTCTTAGAGGATCTCCTCAAAGTTTTCTGTTGCAAAGGGTTATTCAGCTCTCCCTGGGCTGTAATCCTGAGATGGTTGCTTTCTGCCAATCCACACTCTAAATATTTCTTGGACCTGGGGCTCAGAAGTTGTAGACAATTGAGTTGATCCTATTGTAGATGCGTAGGTCTCTGATCCAAGGAGAGTGGCTAGCTTGAGACTCGCTTCCTCAGGATCACTGGTGACCCACTCTGCGTGTCTTGTGATCTTCAGAAGTCCCAAGAGCTGCTCTGTGGGGATGACTGAAACCCTCAGAAAAATGGATCTTGCCAGTGCTTGTGTGATTCTCCATTGCAAGCACTAGGAGGCGCCCTGCTAGAGAGGTCCAGGCCTATGCAGCCTTGGCTATGCGAGGAGCTAAGATGGTAAGGTGAAGCCCGAGCTGCCCCATATATGCAAAGCTTATTGAGGCAGAGTTCAAGGAGACACTAAAGCAGAGGATCCCCTATAGAGAGATGCTCCCGGCAGGAGCAAGCTCTGTTCACAGGCTCCCCCTATTTGGGTGGGAAGGGGAATGGACCAAAAGGAGAAGGTTGCCAACCCAGAGGTTTGGGAGCTGGAGAGGTGAATTGCAGTTTGCTACAGCACCCAGGGCAGATGACCAGTTGGTGGGGGGTGGTGGTGGTAATGTCTGCTGGTTGTGGGGACTGAGGCCCTGTAAAGCTGCTGGGTGACCTGCCCCTACCTCAGAGACACGCCCCGCCCTCAGGGACATGTCCCAATGGTGGCCGGGTGCAGCATAAACACCTAGGAGTTCGCTAATGTGAGCGATTAATTCCCAGCTCTTTATGCAAGATTAAGTAAATTACAAGCAGTCAGATCAGGAAGTTCGCAGCCGGCCAGGTTAGGGTACGTGGTTAGGAAACTCGCTCCCTTGCTCCGTTTTAGATTCTGGTTTTCTGACCGAGGTGGCTGAGACTCCAAGAGCGTTTTTTGCTGAGCAGCCAGCCCCGCCCTCAGGGCAACGTCACAATCGGGCGCCCGCTGCTGCCGCTCACAGGAACAGCTGTAAGTTCACTAATGTGAGCAATTAATTTCCTGAACTTAATTCCAAGTTTATGGAAATGAAGAGCAGTCAGATCAAGGAGTTCGAGGCCCGATTAGGGTATTTGATTAGGATACTTGCTCCGTTTCCTCCCCTTTGGGGAAGCTCCCCTTCCCCCGGGTGTGGGGCCGGTCACACAGGTACCACAAACTTCTTCCTTTATTTTTGTTAATGCTCCACACAATTCCTTTGGAGTTAAAAATTTAGCCCACACTGGGAGCTTCATCCTACCGTGGGAATCCGCGTGCAGTCCCGCAGCGTGAGGAGACTCTCAGGAGCGTCTTGGAGTCTCTGCTGCTGGGGTGGCCGCCATCTTCTATCCCTCAGCTTGCAGATTTTTAAAATTTGTTATCATCCTACTACTGATTCTTGCTTTTATTTCTTAAGGTTTAGCAGTCTTGCTAAAGTAGTGGGTGCCTGTGCCCCATGTTGGAGGGTTCAATTTATGTTTTCTTCTAGTAGTTGCAAATTTTCTAGTCTACTTCTTAGGTCTTTGACTCATGTCAATTTGGTTTTGGGACATTGTGAGAGACAAGGATCTACTTCATTCTTCTACCTATGGATATTCAGTTTTTCTAGTATCACTTATTAAAAAGGCTATCTTTTCTTCAATTAATATTTTGGTGTCTTTGTAGAGTATCAGATGACTGTATCTATGTGTATTTGTCTCTTTGTCTTGTATTATATTGAATTTGTCTTCACATCTGTTTTGGTGCCAATAACATGCTGCTTTTGTTACTGTAGCTTAGTAGGATAATTTGCATTACAGTATGGTGATGCCTGCATTATTACCCTTCTTGATCAGTATGACTTGGGCTATTTTTGGTCATTTATTCTTCCGTATGGGTTTTAGGACTGTTTTTTTCTACATTTATGAGGAGTATCTTTGCTATTTTGATGGGGTTTCTACCGAATCTGTATATCACTTTTGGTGAAATAGCCATTATTACAATATTAATTTTGCCTATCCAAGAACATGGTAGGTCTTTCCATTTTGTAAGATATTCTTTACGTTCTTTCTTCATTTTATATAATATTTATTGTAGAAGGTTTTCACCTCTTTCGTTAGATTTATTCCCAAGTATTTTATTTATTTTATATTTTGAAGGTTTTGTGAATGGAATAGTCCTTCTGATTTCCTTTTAAGAGGATTCATTTTTGGAGTATGTTAAAACTGTTTATTTTGTATGTTGACCAGTGTGGAGCAGGACATGACTTCTGTTTATATGGATATCTTTACTTTTTCTTACATTGCTCTTCTCTTTTCCTTTAGATCTTTTAGCATCTCTAATAAAACTTATTTGAAGTCTCTAATAAGTAAAATGTATGCTCCCTTAGTTGATGTAGATGCATTGTTATTTTTTGCGTGTAATACAGAGCCAGACCTTCTCATATAATTGCATGCTTTTAACTTTTATTTTAACATTATACATTTTAATAATGTGTTACTCTGGTAACTCTGCTTCCTTGTTTGAGTTTTTGTTACTTGTTCTAAGTGTGATTTCTCTTTTACTTATTAGACTTGTCTGAACTGTTTTTGGAAAGACTTTGTTCTTTGCCATGTAGTTTCTGAATTCTCTATGCTTTTAGCTTGTGTTTTGAGTTTTTGTTTTTGTTTTTGTTTTTTTTTTTTTATCAAACATGTACTTGAATGCTAAGATTGAACAGTGGCTTGAGGGAGAAACAAAAACCAAAAACCAAAGAGAAATAAAAAATTGAAGGAGTAAAATGGCCTCTTTCATTTTGTTATAATTAGCTCTCCAACAAGATTCTTTTCTTAATAAAATACACTCAGTAAATCTCAATATAGAGCACTCAGGCAAGTTACTGAGTATTCAAAATACTTTTGGATATTGGAATTCTATCTAACATATTTTTAAGATTAGAAATTAGAAAGTAATTTATGAGATTTTTAAAAATGAAATGTTTAATAATTCGTTTAAATGACGGTAGTAAAATTATTACATGTAAATTTGAATAATCTATTAAAAGTAGCTCTTTTTAAAGAAAACAACAAATATAATAGAACAGAGTCATTGTTTTGCATTTTTTTCAAATCTTTTAAATATCTGATTCAATAGCAGACAGAAGCACTTTAATAATGCTTCTCTTCCAATGCTTTTGTAATAGGTTGTTTTGGTTGAAGTCTTTGAAATAATTCTGGCCTCATAAGGATATGTAATTTAAAATGTAAGATGCATTTCCATAGGTATTTCAGATAATTGTTGATATTCTTCCATTATAGTTTTTAAAAATTAGAATAGTGGTGGATTCTTGGAAGTTTTTTGCAGTGAGAAATCTGAATCAAATTTCAGTGCTTAGCTAAGTTAAATCCGTTGGTACATCTTAAACTCTGATGAACTGATCATTTGGAAAATATTGATTCACTGATCTTCCAAACATTTGTTGAATTTATTATATAATTTAATTATTTATGTGGTTCATACCAAAATTTCACTGAAAAAAATCTGACAATAGAAGTGTTGAAAAGTTGTTTAAATTCATAGTGGAGAATAACTATCAAAATTCAATTTTGGTGTTGAATATTTGAATTTTATCATTTGTAATGCATATAGTCACTTGTGAGGTTTTGGAAATGAGAGTCTCACTTCACTCATATTGAAGAGAAACATCTGTTAAATACTTTAATATGAATACTTTTAAGCTTTTTATTTATTTATTTTTTCATTAAAAATGGTATTCTTAGTAACTTATTCTGGATTTTTATTATTGTTATTATTGTTAAAATTGATGCTAAATCATGTTAAAGAATATCAGGATGTAGTATCTGCTTTAAGTAAGATTGCTAACACATTGTCATGACAGGGTGCCTAGAGTTTTATCTACCACTGATTTTGCACCAGAAGTTAATATTTCAATCCACAAGCAGGCAAGGAATCTTAGTATTATTATGAATACAAGTTTCACTTCTAAGGTCAATATGTTACAGGAAAATAGACTCAACTCACCAAAAACCTCTGCTGTAGGGTAATAAATATGTGCAATAAAAATTATTTATAGTAAAGTGATAGAAGAAAACAGCATACCTAATGAAGAACTTAAATATGACTATGTCAGAAGTCAAAGGCCCAAAATAAAACCATAACATTTTCTGGTTAAAAAAGTTATTCCTTGGCATGTAGGTGTTATGAGCATATGAGTGTATGTGTGTTAGATTATGTGATTTTCCTTTAACTCTCAGAATGAGAAAAGTCTGTGCAAGTGTATTTCCCATACTTAGCATTTTTATTCAAATTCAGGAGATATAATTTGAAAAGGTCTCCAAAAGAGGTTGGAGAATGATTAGCATTTTGAATAAATGACTAATTTGACTAATTAAACCTGTGAGTAAATCTTAAAACTCTTGACTTATTTATTCAAAGGTTGATAAGTTTGAGGTAGAATTTAATAATGATCCTCGAGAACCTAAAAGCACATTTCTTGTTTGATGATCATTTTGAGTCCTTCCTCAAAGAAAGAAAGAAAGCTAGTACAAAATATGGCAAGAATTAAAGGATCTTAGTAATTATGTGTGCTCCTGTGTGTGTTGTAGATATATGTTTATGTGCATTTAGTGCTTGCTGTAGAATTCTACAGTCAAGTTACATACACCTACGCAGCACTGTTTTGGTTGCAGTTTTTCTAACCAATGTCCCCCATGCTTTTTCCCTTTCTTCTCTCTCCTTGTCTCATTGGAGTCCTCGGACAAACTATCTAACCATCTCACTATCTAACCATAGTGAGATTTTGTCCAACTCTCCTTTCTAATGAGGAAACTGATGTTTTAACTCATGGAGTGTTCTAGCCAAGGACAGACATGCTCATGAAAGGTTGATCTAATCTGACCTCCTAACTCTGATAACTGTTATTTCAGAATTATTATCACTGTTTGAGAATAGAGAAAGGAAGACTAATTTCTTAACATGGTTCTGGGAACCCACAGAAGAATATATTTAGAAGTAAACTTCTTGCAATCCAATTCATTTAGTCTTCTATATTCAATGTGAATTTCCTATAGGGTTTGGGGAAGAGAAAGAAAGAGGCAGATAAACTAATATTTAATACTTCATCTACCAGCTGAGCTGTCCTCTCTGTTCTAGTCAACATGGGCAAATCTTGGTCTTAATCAAGTAATCACACAATTAATATTTTATTTAAAATACATCTAAAATAGTTACAAGTCACATGTTCGAGTCGAGAAGGAAAGACCATTAATTCAAACATATTCTTACAGAGGAAATAAATTTCATTAGAAGAAAATACTATCAGATTTTATCCCTTTATTATTTATAGGGTTAATTCAAAGCAACACAAGTTCTGTGTGTAAAAATTGATGAGGCATTGACTGGTCTCTTTTATTATACACTTTTTAATTTTGTTATTTATTTATTTTTGGGTACCAGGGATTGAATATAGGAATGTTTAGCCTCTGTATTTTGTTCTACATTTAAAGAAACAGCTATTGACTTAACAAGGCACTAGAAAGAGATAAAAGGAAAAAGGAAAGGAAAGAGATATAAAAGGAAAATCCTGACATGTCAAAGGGAATAAACATGTTTTCTTGGGATTGTAAATATGCATGGCATAATGTAATTTTTGTATTTTTGACTTTTGTTTGAATAGAAGAATTGGGGTTCAACATACAAAGTAAAAATCTACTTGAAGTTTCCTTCATTGACATCTGATTTTTAGGATTTATTTGTGCAATTCATATTTCAGACCTTTAAAATTTGACATATCAGGTTACCTTAATTCATAAAGAGACTCCTGGATGAACTTCATATATTTCTCTATTTTTAATTAACTATTAAGAAGCAATTAAATATTGAGCTCTGGTGATGATAAATCTGAGATTAGAAATAATTTGACTGAGGATAACATGAAAGAGACAAATATTCCAAAGCAATGAGCAACATTTTAGGTGTGATTCTAGAATTGAGAAGTTTAAAGTTTCTTCATATTGCCATACAAAGTTTTAATAACAATAATGATAATGGTTGACACTTAATGATCTGAGTTCTTTACCTAATGCTTTCCATCTAAGTAATGTTCTCTCTGATATGAGGATGCTAATCAAAAATAAGGAAAAGAGCAGAGGGATAGACAAAGAAGAAGGAAATGGAGGAACGTAGAATAGAAAAGGGAGGTACATGGAAGGAATCGGAATTAACTTTCTCATGTTAATATGTGAACGTATTATAGTGACTTTTATCAGTATGTATATTGATGAGTCACTAAATTTTAAAAAATCTGTTAGTAAATAACAGAAAGTCCAATTGAGGGAAGAGAATAGGGGTGGGAATGAAGAGGGAAGGGGAAATACTGGGGGCTAAATTAGAATAACTTATGCAGAATATTGTTATAAATAATTTCAACATCTATCATTATCAAGTATATCTAACAAGTATAGGGGGTGAGAGGAAGGGAGGGGAAGGGGAAATACTGCGAAATAAGTTAAAACAAGGTACACGCCAACCTTTTATATGTAGGTTAATATAATCTTCTTGTCACACGTGAAAAACCATGGTGTGGTTGGAAGGGTGGGGAAGGGAAAAAACTGGAGACTGAATTAGAACAAGTTAAATTCCATGGTTTTATAATTATGTTGCTTTATACTCTTGTGTCATGTACACCTTAGAAAAGAACCAATAAATAAAAAAAAATTAAAGAATCTATGCACCTTGTCCCAGGAATTTAGTGTAATTTTCTTCTGTTCCAGTAATATGTAATTTTATTCCTTAAATTTACATCAAGAATCATAAAATTTCTTACGTAGGAAAGAGTAAAACTTTGTTCATTTTCTAGGTGACAAATTTGGAAATATTAAAAAGAACATGTGATTAAATAATCTTAAATTACATAAAATTTGACAGTGTTCATGCTATGTGGTGATCCAATGAAAGAAAATAATATAAATAAGAGGAGGATTAGTACTGTATATGTTGTATACCAAAATAACTTTAAGTTCTGTTGATTGGTAGATGATATGCAAATAGGAACTATTGTTTAAAATCTGGAATTTAACCTTGCTTGCTGTGATTTGTACTCTGCATTTTCAACAAGTTATATAAAGAAGGCCCCAGGCAGTGTTACCTTTCAAGGCTCTATTTGATAAAATGGAAATTCACTAAGGACTAGCTTGCCTGACACTAACCATGGAAGATTAAAGCCATCATGCAGAATAAAGGAAGCTTTAAACACAACACAGGGAAATGTCTTTGGTGGTTAACTTGGAGTCCAGTAGAGGGAGGATCACATGAGCAGGGGTGGAAATGGCCTTGTTCTTGTGAGAAATTCTGAATAACCTGATTAGATGTTGCCTTTTATTACTGTTTTAACAGGAAATTATTTCAAATAGGATTTAAATTAAAGGAATATTTCTGAACTTCTGATATCAAGAATAAACTAGATAAAATGTAGCACAATTATTTTCAATAAAGAGGAACCAAGAATTGAAAGTCATAAATTAGTTTTTCTTCAGTTCAATATTGATGAATACACTTTTTCTTCTAAGATTATGCAGCCAACTTATTTCTAAAGGCCATTTAAAAGCAAGATTGGATTTTGGGAAGAAAGCACAGAAATACCAATAAGAGTCTATGATCTTAAATGACAGACTAAAGCAGAGAAAAGAACATGGAGTGAATTATTCAATTTTAATTCTGTTACTGCGTTCATACTGGGGAAGTTGAATGGTGTAGCCAAGTTTCTATACCCTGTAACTATTTCAAAATTTATGACTCATTTTCAGTTCTGTAAATACTTGTGATTATTATTAGAACCTGTAATTTTGATTTTTTTTGTTCTATTTAAGACTGTAATATAGGGTCTTATGTGGTTATCAATCGATTACCCTTTTAATAGCAGCTATTAATATATATTAGGCTTTCAGACTTTCAGTCACATACACATATATATACACACACACACTCATACATATGTATACACACATACATGCTTACATATATATACACATATCAGAGAGCTATCTTATATTAAATTACAAAATAACCCAAGAAATGATTTGTTACCAAGTATCTTACTAAGAAAAGTAATGTCTATGATAGGCGTATATTAAATTTTTAATATTTTATTGATACTAAGGATTAGGTATTGATTTTAAAATTTTCTTCTCTAAAGATTAGTGAGAGAAGCACCATACATGACCCTAAGTGATTTACAATCTAATATTTTTTTTCTAGGCTACCTCCTCAGTGTTCAGGGTGAGTGATTGGCATTAGTTACTTGTTATTAAGGTTCTCTGTTTAGTACATATGTCTTCAGAGTTAAAATGCAGATAAAATTATTTAAATATATCAAATAGTAAGATTTCTCAAAGAGTCCTCCTGGATCTGATACTAAAATAAATTAAGTTCCTGAGCAATTAGGTTGCAGCATAGGTTATAAATGTTTGCAAGTGAGTTCTAATAAGCAATATTCCCAAAGTCATAGTTCTTGAAGCATCATGTAGTAGTGGACGAAGGTAAAATTAGAATTTGGGGCTGTTATATTGGAGACATTTTTTGGAAAAAGCAAACAAACTTCTACATTTTAGCAAATGCTTAAATACTCCTCTCTTTGAGGGAGAAAAAAGGAGAATTATGGTAATGGTACAATCAGGGACAGATTGAATTAGTGGGATGCTAGTAAGATCCAAAGAGCTGTACATGGAGAAGTTGAATTTTCAACTCACTGAAAGTCAGTGAGAGCATCCTTAAAATATATCTTGTAAAATTCTATATTTCTTATAAAAGACATAATTAGTACATCACTAAAGAAAGTGAGGAAAGAAAACTTGTTTGGGGACACCATTAGCTTAACAGAGTAAATCTAAAGTCTGAGACATGCAGGTTCATATTTCAGCTGTGACTTATTAACTACACCTGTGGTCTTGTCAACTTTGCTTAACGTGTTTCCTGTGAAATGAGGTTGTGAATACCTTGCAGGATTTGGGAGGCATTTGAAAACATAGTATTGATTACAAAGGATCAACCTCCCCAAAGATTATGATGAGTCTTGGCAGAATCGTGTTCATAAAGAACACTGGGGCTAAAAGCCAGTGTGGGAAGCTATCAAATGAGAAGCTTAATTATTCATTTTATATATGTAAGCAAGATGTCTTTAGTCTATGACTGGTATATTCAAGAGATTCAAGAATATATTGCCTTGTTACTCAGGAAAACTTAAAAAATTGAACAAAAAGTCACAAAGGGAAAAAAACGAAATTAAGTATATATATTTCTCTTTTTCAACAGTAAAATCAAAGAAATTTACCCTTAAATTGAATGTCTCTTTCCCTCTGATTATTGAGGAGCAGATTTAATTTAAATAATTTGAATTAGTGGATCATTTTATTTATATATTTAGTGCATTATATTTATGCATAATAGTGTGGTATATTTTGACTATTCATAAATACATATAAATTAATTAGCTCCATTTCAAACACCAGTACTTCCCCTTTTACTCCCATCTTCTCTCTCCCTCTAGGACACTCTCACTACCAAACTGTTCTCCCTTCTATATATTTTTAATTGGTTATTATAGTTATGCATAAAAGTAGAATTCTTTGTGGTATATTCATGTAAGCACATAGCATGATTTGACCGATTTCATTCTATATTTTTCTCTCCTTTCAAATTCCTCCCTCCTGCTCAATCCCTTTCCTCTATTCAGTTGTTCTCTCTACTGTTTTCATGAGGTCTCTTTTTATTATTCCTTATTTCTCTCTGTCTGCTATCTATGACAGAATACCCCTGACCTTGACTTTCTAAGTCTGGATAATTTTACCTAGCCTGATGTTCTCTAGTGCCATCCATTTTCAAGCAAATGACATAATTTTGTCTTATCCCCATTATGTATGTATACCATATTTTTTTTTATCCATTCATCTGCTGACAGGTACCTAGGCTGGTTCCATAACTTGACTATTGTGGTTTGTGCTGTCATAAACATTGATAGGCCTACACCATTGTAGGATTATGATTTTAGTTCTTTTGGGTAAATACCAAGTAAAAGTGTAGCTGGATCATATGGTGGTTCCATTCTTAAGATTTTGGGGACCCTCCATACTGCTTTGCAAAGTAATTGTACCAACTTGTAATCATATCATGTTGGTATGATACGATTTCTCTCCATAGCCAAGCCCACAATTTTGTTATCTGTGTGCTTGATGACTACCATCCTAACTGGAGTAAGACAAAAATCTCAGGGTAGTTTTGATTTTCATTTCTCTAATTACTAAAGATGTTGAACATTTTTTCATATCTTTGTTAACCACTTGCATTTCTTCTTTGGAGAAATGTCTGTTTAGGTCAATTACTTATTCATTGATTGGGTTATTTGTTTTTAATGTTTTTAAGTTTTCGAGTTCTTTATATTTTCTGGATATTAACCCCCTATCTTAAGAGTAGCTGGCAAATATTTTTCCTCTTTCTTTTGACTCTCTCTTCAATGCTTTTACTTTCCTTTGCTGTGTAGAAGCCTTTTAATTGAAGTCATCCCATTTGTTTATTATTGGTTTTGATTTTAAAATAAGCTCCAGAGAAAGTTGGAGTTAAAAGAATAAATTATATTAAATTGTTAAACTCTTCCAGATCTTAGAAAATAAATGAAAATTCACGAATATTTAGTAAAGTATTGAAATATTAAGTCATCATTGTAATACAAAATGGAAAAACAGTTGATGATGTAATTTCATCTATTAATATAGATCTAAATATTTAAATAGAATAGAGCATATTAATCTAACAGTATAAAATCATAATTTATCATGATAAAATTGGATTTTATTACACACCTGTTGAGGTTGGAAATAAGATGACTTAGTAATACTTGCTGTTTTTCCGTGCTGGGTTTGGAATACAGGGCCTTGTACACACTAAGCAGATGCTCAATCCCAGTGACAATTTCTAGTAAAATTTTCAGATGATATAGAAATATAACAAATTAGTGTGATAAAGATTATTTAGCAAAAATCTAGAAAAATATCAAACAATGAAATATTAAAAAAAACTTGTCAGTGTCATTATCACCATTGGCGTTCAACATTGTTTTGACATTGGAGTTAATAAAACATTCCACCAAATGAAAAAAAATGTTTTTAACCAAAAGGAATCAGAGCAATTGGGGCATCCACAAGCAAACACCCTCACATTAAACTCAATGCCATACAAGAAGTAACTCAAGGTAGGCTGGGACAAACATGTAAATTATAAAGCTACATACTTTCTATAAAAACATATATAGCAAACAATTCTCAAGATCTAGGAATAGGCTTAGTGTGGTTAGTACATGCCTAGTAATCCTGGAGAGGCTGAAGCAGGGGGATTGCAAGTTGTAGACAAGCCTCAGTACCTTAGAAAGGCCTTAAGCAGCTTAATGACACCCTGTCTGAAAATAAAAAAATAAGAAATGGCTGGAGATGTAGCTCACTGGTTAAGTGTTCCTGGGGACAATCCCTGGTATCAAAACACACACAAAAACAAAATAAAAACATCATCAACAACAACAACAAAAAAATCTAAGATTAGGAGAAACATTAGAACTGACAGGAAAAGCAAGATTCATGAAAGGGAAAATTCATGGAAGGGGATGTAGCCCAGCGCTTGCCTAGTATTTGTGAGGCCCTGTGTTTGATCTGTAAGATCACAAAAAAAAAAACAATATGAAACATAAAATAGAAAATGGATAAATTGGACCTCACAATATTAGGAACTTTTTCTCTGTATGTCATTCTTTAGATGATGAAAAGATTCCTTACAGAATGAGAAAATATATCTGAAATTCATGTATCTAATCAGTGTTTGTATCTGAAATAAACGAAGAACTCTCCAAATCCAGGAGTTAAACAAATATGCCAAGAAAATAATCCAATTAGAACAGATATCCAACATCACTAGCTATTAAAGACATGCAAAATAAAGCCACAAAAGGATATTACCTACATATATCAGAATAGCTAATTTTTTTTAATGATACCAAATGCTCTCAAGGATGCAGAGTAACTGGATCATTTATGCTTTGCTAGTGAAAAAATGAAAATGTTTAACAACTCCAGAAAAGCACATGGACTTTTAAAATAAAATTAAATAGGTACTTAACATTGATCTAGCAACTGCATGCTTGGGCATTAATTATGGGAAAAATTATGTTCACTCAAAAACTTGTAAAACTATTCATATCAGTTTTATTCATAATTTCTCAGAACTAGAAATAACAACTTAACTGCCCTTCAGTGAGTAAATGATTATATAAACTGTGCTATAGTCATACTTTGAAATATTACTCAGCAATCAAAAGAATAGGTTATTGATACATTCAATAACTTGGATGGAACTCAAGAGAATTTTACTAATTGAAAAAAAAATCCAAGCTCAAAAAGCTATGCCATATATGATTTCAATTTTACAGGATTATTGAAATTATAAAATTTTAGAGTTTTAAAATCAATGTTGGTTGCCATATATTGAATAAAACTGTAGCACAGGTCATCCTGATAATAAAAATTGTTCTAATCATATTTTTTTTTTGTGTGTGTGGGCCTGTGACCAAAAGATTTGACAAACAATTTTAAAGAAGAAAAAGTTTATTTGGTGCTTATGGTTTCGGAGGTCTCAGTCCTTAGATGGCTGACTCTCTTGCTATGGGTAAGGTGAGGCAGAACATCATGGTGAAAGGGTGTGAAGGAGAAAGTTCAGATCACAGAAATAAGGAAGAAGAGAGAGAGCACTTCACTTATCAGGGACAAAATATATAGCCCAAAGCTGTACCCACGGAACCAACCTCCTGAGCCACATCCCCTGAGCCACATCCTGTCCTACCCTCTTACAGTTACCAAGCAGCCAATCCATTCAAGTGAATGAATACACCAAATAGGTTAAGACTCTTTTAACCCAATCATTTCACCTATAAATTTTCTTGCATTGTCTCATACATGAACCTTTGAGGAATACCTCATATCTAAACCATAACAGAACTGCTCTATATTGTGACTGTTTTTAGTCAATCAGTTGCATAGAATTAAACACTTGCACACAAATAAATGCATGTAAAATTGGTGAGATCAATAAGGTTGATGGAGCATACCAAGGTCAGTTTCTTTGTTGGTGAGGAAATTGAAGAGTATAAAGGAACTTTTCATAATTTTTTTACAACTGTATGTGAATTTACAATTACCTGAAAAAAATGTATACATCATACAATAAAGTGTTTAAACATTGGAAAGAATGAAAAGAAAGACTATTTTAAGAGGATATAATTGAATATAGAAAACTGAAAGACAACTATTATTTAGGTTTTTTGAGAAAATGTGTTATGGTATATAATATAGTTATAGAGTGGGAAATGTTCTGTTCACAATAATAACGAAATATTAGGACTAAATGCAATATGAAAGTGTAAGAATCTATATGAGAAATAAAAGATGAAGTATTGTTTAGGTACATAAAATGTGAATGGAATAAGTGGTTCTGAATGAGAAGTCATAATATTGCAAAATGTTAATTTTTTCTATTGACAGTGCAAAGTACTACTTAAGACGATGCCCATTTTTGTGAGCTGCAGTATGAATTTAAATTTCACATGTGATAAGATATGTTTTAGAATTGCCAAAATATAATTTGACTATGAAAATAAGACTATTTGGTATGTTGCACTTGCCTACATGTGCAAGGAGATATCTATTTATCTATGTATATTGTCCCAAGAGATCTAGTAAAAAATATATGTAGAAATTAAAGGGAACAGATGAAAAATCATTGGGAAAGAAACAGATGCATGGGTGCAAATTTTTCGATCTAGTAGATAAGGACCATTGATTTTATCAATTCCATTGCATAATCTCTCTCTCTCCTGAACCTATATAAATGTATTAGATCAAGGAAATTACTGTGTATCAAATAAGCAAGGTAAAATACAATATTTTTAAGAATTGAAAAGAGTTTAATTAGAAAAAATGATGGTGCCATTCTAGAATTTTGTAATATTTTAAATTGTGAAATTTATTTTTATCTAATCTGATCTTAAGATATTTCATAAATTTAATTTTTAAATTTAAATTTATTTTTGAAACGTTAATGAAAATACTTCGCTTATTGAACCTCAGAACTCCTATTATGGAAAATGAATTCTAGAACAAGAGTTCTTTGGTTTGTCAAATAAGCACTTATACTTCTGTTTAAGGTGTTTCCTGCCCACCCCCTTCCCATCAGTCTTTTGAAGCCTGTAAAGCCAGGTTATTTTATTTTCCATTTTTTTAGTAGACTGTTGTATAGAGAAGTTTAAGATTTGTAGCCAAATTGAGAGGAACATAAAGAAATTTCCCATACGCTTGCACCCTTGGTCCCACTTATATACAGATTCTCCCTTATAAATAACCCTCTCCAGGGTGGTATGTTGGTTATAACTGATTAACCTACATTGAAACATCATCATTATCTGAAGCCCAGAATTTACTTTAAGATTTACTCTTGATGTGCATTCTATAGGTTTGGACCAAGGTGTAATAATAACATATATCCACCCTACAGTACAGTGCAGAATAGTTTCACTGCTTCACCGTAACTGCTCTGCCTGTTCCCCACTCCCTCCCTAAAGTCCCTGGAAACCACTGATTTTTTTACTATCCCCATAATTTTCCTTTTTCAAAATGTTGTTTGGTTGGATTTATGTAGTATGCAGTCTTTTCAAATTTGCTTTAGTAATTGCGTTTATGTTTCTTTCATGTCTTTTTATGACTTGTTCATTTTTTAGCACTAAATATTAATTTCCACATTTGGCTATACCACAGTTTATTTATCTGTTCACCTACTAAGGGACATTCTTGGTTGCTTCCAAATTTAGCAATTGCTAATAAAGTTGCTATAAACCTCTGCGTGCGTGTTTGGGGTACGTGCATGTTTTGTACTTTTGGATAAATACCAAGAAGTGTGATTAAATTTTGTAGGAAACTTACAAATTATTTGACCATCCAATTTTTCATTCTTCTCAGCAATGAGTGAGGATTGGTCACTTTATTTTTAAATGAGGCCTTCTTGGATTCTTTTTGCATATTTCTTTTCCTCTTCCCAAACTCATTTAGCATTCTGTATCCTTATTCTGACACCTATCAAATTCCTTGCTATTGTGAATGCAAACCCCTCTAGGAAAGTCATAGATGTGTCACCTGCTCCTTGTGATAATTCACTTGTTAGTTTGAAATTTTTGAACGAATCAAGGAAATTCATATTTTGTGACAGATTGCCATGTGAATGATTCGCTGTATATCATTGCCTAATAACATTTTTGCACATCTGTATAATTACAATGTCTTATGCTGAGGTTGAAATCAGTTAATATATGTGGTATATGTTACACACGTTATATATTATGTCTAAAATGGGAAAGAGAGATTCAGTTATTTCTTAGCAGTTATTTTGTTGGTTAAATACAACCTTGATTTGTGTGAAAGGAATTGCATTTGAAATTATTGACTCTCTGCCCCAGATTTTCACCTGAAAAAAAACAAAGATCTCGCCACAATAAATGCTGAACTTTTTAAAAATAAAAACTAATGAGGTTAGTACATACTTTGACATTTTATTTTCAGAGTGAAGATCATAGCTGAAAGGTCACAAAGAAGAATTTGAACAGCAAATAAACAATGCTATTATTTTCCAAAGAAGTGTACTATTGCTGTCTATATCCTCTCGTGTCTAAAAGAATATTCAGAATGTTTAATTTGGGTCCTCAGAATTTGCTGTCCTTCTGTTTTCTATATTTTTAATGTAAAAAAGAACATATACCTAGCTTATCTGTCAGGATTTAATATTATAAAATTTGTGGTTTTCATTTGTATTCTGGCATGTTATTATTTGGACTTTACAGTTTAAGTCCTAAAGCCACTTAGTACTTGTTGGGTGATAATTATTTAACGGAATGTGGCATTTATTTATTTATTTGGTGAACTTCTGTGGCGGGCGGCACCCGGGGCCCACGCCACGCAGGCAGCTTTAAGATGGCGGCTGGCGGCTGGCCAAACCAAGTCAGCTGACCTCGTGCTGTTCCTGGTTCGTGTGCTTGCAATATCTGACCACCTAAGGACAACCAATAGGAGCCGGCAGCAGAGTTTTCTTCCTCGTAGCAACAACCTGCTGATTGGGTTACCTTCGCTATATAAGCGGTGCAACTTCCTGAATAAAGAGAGAGCGCGAGAGATCTCCGCAAGCTACAAGAGTGTACACATCATTATTGCCGCTTCGCCAGTCGAACGTGGCAGACTTCCTTTTGTATGTTCAGATTCCTCAACTCCTCTTTCTTTGATTTTTACCATAGTACTGAAAGTTTACCATTAATAGGACATGTGAAAGTGAGTTTGGAAAATAGGGCCTGGGTTATGGTAAAATGGTGAAAAATGTATGTTTTGTATCAGGGATTGAACCTAAAGGGGCTTAAACACTGCGTCACATCCACCCCCCCCCCCTTACTTTTAATTTTTGTGTTGAGACAGAGTCTCACTAAATTGTTTAGGGCCTCATTAAGTTGCTAAGGCTGGCCTAAAACTTACAATCCTTCTATTTCAGCAGAACAAGCTGCTGGGATTAGAGGTGTGCGCTGCTGTTTCCTTTGTAAAGATGAGTGTTTTTGAACGGGACATAGCAGCGATTCTTTATTGTTTTCATATTACATATCACTGCATAACATGGGGTTGATCTATTTATTCCAGATCAAGACTAGTTAATATTAAAATACTTTATTAAGAATCCATGAAGCAAAGTTCAAATGCTAAATAAAAAATGTGAAAATGGTCACTTTATATTGATAACTAGGTAACTTATTTTTTGAAGAAATAATGTTCTTGATTTTATAACACATTCATTTTGAAAACCAACACAAGACAGCATCTAATCTAGTATCTCTTTTACTTTAGATGAACTCACAAATTCATCAGAAACCAGGCTGTCTTTAGAAGACCTGTTCCGGAAGGACTTTGTGCTTCACAATCCAGAGGCTCGATGGATCAATGGTATGTGCGGACTTCTTAAATGCATTCCTTGTTTGAGTTCTGTATAATTTAAATTTAAAATGATATTTGCAGGTACTATTTTAACACATGGTATTCTATGAGCATTTTTTAACCAGATACCAGAACTTTGGCTCATGTGAGATAAAATGAATACCTAAAATAGTGTGAAAATACAACTGTTTTCTAGGCACTGTTATCCGTAAAGTAGCTGCTGTTCTTTGTCTTTTTTTTTTTTTTCCTGGCCCGGAAAAGAAATTATCTTATCTTTCTTTAAATAAATTTCAAAGATGAAAATTTAAAAGGAAAACCACTTAGTGGCTCCCTGGATTTTGGTTTGTCTTTATGGGAGGTAATATAGGGAACTATTTCTTAAATAAATCATGAGATATGTGTTAATGAAAAGATAGTCAAAGGCTTTCCTATTTTTGAATATTCCCATTTAACAGACATTACTCATCACCAGGGTTGGATAGTAGTCAGATAGTTGTTGCTCTTTGCCCTTCATTTTATTTAGATGTAATGTCTTTGCTTATCTTATTTTATTTTTTGGTACCAAGGATTGAACCCAGAGATGCTTAATCACAGCCCATTTATTTTTATTTATTTTTTTTTATTTTAAGATAGGTCCTCACTAAGTTGCTTAGGGTCATGTGAAGTTACTGAGGCTGGCTTTTAACTTGCAAGTCTCCTGCCTCATTCTTCCAAACTGCTGGGATTACAGGCATGTGCCACCATGCCTAGAATCTTTGCTTATTTCTATAGCATAAATATAATTATTTGTATAATAGATAAAATAGCCTTTCCTTTTTGTCTAATAAATATTATCTCATTTATAGTCCATTCCTTCTTCGTTACTTTAATTAAGTGCATTTATGCCTGCAAATTAAACTTTAATTTATGGAGGCTATAAAAAGAATGTAATTTAACTCATAAAAGCAAGAACCAAATCACACTTATTTACCTGGCACTGGTGTAGATCTTAGTGCTCAGCAGGCATTAAAGATTTATTTTTCAAAAGAAATGAACAAATGTTTTAAATTGAAATCCACTGTCATTTTCCCATGAACTCATGTTTCAGTTGAAATTGGTTACAAGGTGAAAGTATTGCAGATAAGAGTACATAATACAGCATTTTCCTTAAGAAATTTAAATATTTTTTTTATATTTTTATTTTGATTGTTCACAAATTTTGGAGGAGCTATATTTTAACCCTTCTCCTGTGATTATTTCAGAGGTCATATGATTATTACAGATAAGAACTGTGACTACAGGCAAACACAAACATTATTACCAAACATGGCCCTAATACATAAATCTCAGAGTCCAGCTTATAATGTGTGATTGTAATTATGTAAATTATGTCATCTCAAGGGAGATGACATAAAGGGAAGTTGTCAGAATTTTTAAGAACATCGGTGGTGTTGTGAAGCATTGTATTTGAAATGCTGAATAGTTTTCTATTTGATTACAAAAGACTTTAGACAAATTACAAAAATTCGTATAGGTTTTGGCTTTGGAAAGTAAGAAAAGAATCTTGATCCTCATCTACTCAGGTCAGCTTGGACTAGTTAAAGTTGCATTTGCTCCCATGTGTAACTGACCCTTTGACATTAAAGTTCCTAAGGAATGAACAGATACGTGTAGTAAACTGCATGCCAAATTAAACCACATTTCAATATCTCTGACAAAAATTCTACTTTTATATTTCACAAGATATCAGAATGATGTTTTTAGATTTAATCATTTTAATCATATTTTAGTAATTTCTTTACCAACCATTGGTAACCTTGATCTGGAGAAAGTGTACTGGGACAAAGCTTCAGTGCTGTTAGAACATTTTAAGTAATATGTAAGATATATAATATTTATTTTAAAATGATATAAAACAACCTTTAAACAGAATCTGGAATAAACAGCATCTAGGCTTTGAGAGAAGGTAGTCTTTGTAATTACCATCAAAGGAATTGGCTTAGTGTGTGTAGGTTATGTGCACTGGGTTGCTTCAGACATAGTGGAACAGATTTGCGTATTTATCTAAGATTTGTTTCTGACTATTACTAGATAGTTATCCTGTGTACATATTCTTCATGCAGCTGGGAAATACAGTGGGGACCATATGAACAGGATGTGTAACCTTGGACTCATTATCAATGATTATTTCTAAATGTAGAGCATGAGTCTCCTCATTATTCTAAGGAAATGTCTCACCAGGTTTTCTTAATGCATATGTCACTTGAAGGCATTCAAGCTAAGCCTATTTAGAAGCTTCATTTAATTCTTGGAGGTCATCATAGGAGTACTTAATGCATTATTGCTCAAGGGTAAGGAAGGAGTCTGGAAAGCCCTGACAAGTGTAGGTTGGGGAAGCGCTGTCATTCATTATGTCAGTTCTCAAATAATTTATCTGAGAATGTATTTGCAGCCTTGGATGGGTGCTTGTGTTCATGGTTAACTTAACAACTGCTTTGCCCCAACTCTGTTCATATCCTTCAAATTTTTATGTTTATAGCATCTTCTTTTTAGTTATGTCACCTTGAAAACTAGAAATCCATATCCTTTAAAATTATTCATCTTTCCACATATATTTGATGATCAATTGATCATCAGAGAAGGTTCTAACATTGAGTGTCTTCTGTGTTAAGCTGTGAGAGATGATATATATATGTGTGTGTGTGTGTGTGTATTTTATATCATAGATGAAGACTGACAATGAAGAAATTTAGCAGATCCATTCAGTAAGAGGCAAAGCCTACTTTAATCATTAGGTATGGTGTGAAACTTACCCTCTCATTGTCTCACTCTGACACACCTTTCTCATATTTAACTTATTAATTATATCCATGTCATGATGAATATTACAATAATACTTTGTCTCCCCAGATACATCCAGATGGACATAGCTTATGCAGCCACTAAAAATAAATGTTCTAAGCATTTGTATTGATATGTTCCTGATATAAAAAGTAATCAGAATGACTTCAGATTGTTAATAGTATGTGGCATTACACTGTAGTGTACAATACTGTGCGTCTGGATTATTGTTTTCTTTTGGTCCATTCTTTTTTTCCTCAGCTTTTTCAATAAATATATGTGCTTCTGTTATTTTTGCATAATGCGTAAAGCAGAAGAATTACTCTCCCTCCTTTCAGTTGCGTGGTCTCCTATTCCTTCAGTAATCTCCTGTCAAAAACAACTTTCTAAGGCCCAGCTAATAATCGTTAAAGTGCTTCTCAATGACCATCACAAAAACAATTTTGCCAATTACATAGAGGAAAGAAATGTTAATTGAAATAGTGTTGTTTGAAATAGTGTACACTGTTTAACAGAGAAGATTGCTATTATGTGGTAACTTGCTAACCTTGAATCAAAATTAAACAGAAATTGAGAGAAATTTTTAAATTTTGATCAAAAACTGACATATCGATATTGAAAGTTTTAAATATAATAAATGAACTTTCTTCCTTCCTATTAGCTAATGTAGGTTAGATTGACAGTCCTACTTACAGGAGATCATGATATATCAAAATTCTTTCATTTTTTGTTTAATAGCACTCATAATAGAGAACAAATCTGTCTCCAAAGTTAGAAAGATGGTAATGGAAGGAGAGGCATTTAAGCAACTTTAGTAATCTCAGGATATTCATTTTGAGATTTTATCCAGAATGAATTGGGTGTTATTGTAGTTTTAGGCTTTGCCTTCAACTCCTTGTAATCAGCCACGTACAACATGGATTTTATGTAGTTTAGAGAATTTAAATGAGTTTTTATGAAAAATTGACTGCATTTTAAATAAATCAGTATTGTAGTGGGCAAACGCACCACCACGTAATGAAGTTTAACTGTGTTATTGCTGGTGTGTTGCTTGTTTACTCTATAATTGTGACACTTGCTTAGTGAAATTACTCACTTGTCATGTTTTTGTATCATGCAGCAATGTCAAATTGTTATGAAAGTTTCTAAATGCTTCCTTTCAATTAAAATTATCCTGTGCTGGATGAGTGGACTGCACTTTACCAACTGCCAGTATCACTCAGCAGAGCGGCTTCTCTAAGAGACAAAAGGCCACGAGGACCAGAGCTTGGGACACATTCACCTTGAGCAGCCGGTGCTCCAGGAGTAGATGAGTTTCATAATGAAAACACTTATTTTTTTTCTTCCTATATCAAGGTAGTCCCACTTGATGTACAATAATTTTGTTTTTTCTCATAGTGTGCATAGATTTTTTTCTCTGATCTATACAATGTGAGTTTTAAGTGTGATGTGAATTGTTGCACACTTTCAGTAATAGGAATCTGGGATGAGTGATAATGTCTGAGACTCTGGGATTTATCTTGATCTTATTGGACTCATGTTAGAGCCAATTAGAGTAATATGCCACATGATATTCCAACAGAGATATTTAAACCTGTTACTTTTAAATGGTGTATGACAGTGTAATGCATTGAAATAGAAAAGACATTAAATCAAGGCAGTCCAGGGCCTTTCACAAAGCTACTTATTTAAGCCTTCCAAGGCTTGGTCTCTTCATCTGAAGTGGGGATAATAGCACTCTGGCTAGAAGCATAATGAAAAGAAAATGAGCAAAAATCTGTAAGAAATAAAGATGAAAAGACGAAGAAGAAAAGAGAAAGAAGACGTGTCAATAAAAAGAAAAGGTCTGTGGCCTTGCAGATCTTTAAATGTTAGGGACCCATGTAACTGCTTTTGGACAAGCTTTGGACATCTGATATTTTTTTTAATAAATGCCCCTGCAAGTCTTGTTCTCATGAATAATACCCTGGATATTAAAGAGGCAATGAAAAGTTGCTGTGTTAGTTTTCCATCTCTGTGATAAAAGTATCTGAGAAAAAGTAGTCAAAGGAAGAGAGATATACTTTGTCTAATGTTTCCAGAGGTTTCAGCCTCTGGTTGGCTGTCACCATTGCTTACAGCCTGAGGCAAGACAAAACATTGTGGCAGAATGGCATGGTGGAGGGAATCTGCTCATCTTCTAGCAGCCAGAAAGTGTGTATGTGGATGTGCGCGCGCGCGCACACACACACACACACACACACACACACGAGTGAGCAGAGAAGGGAGAGGGGTCTGGAGACAAGTTATACCCTTCCAGTGCATGCCTCCAGTTACCTACTTCCTCCAAATACATTCTGCCTCCTGTAGTTTCCACCACTTTCAGATACTTCAATTAAAATCCATCCATGGGAGTTGAGTATTCCCATTGTTAACCTCCTTGTCCCTGCGTCCCTCCCTTCTTCCCTCACCTTCATAGGTATGGTTCCCCCCAGATTATGTGAAATTTCAACTAAACTCAGGTAACTATCATCCTGTTTTAGGATTTACACTATGTTTCACATATGAGAGAAAACATTTGGCACTTAAGTTTCTGTGTTTGGGATATTTCACTCACCATAATTTTTTTCATTTTCATCTATTTGGCTGCAAATGCCAAGATATTGTTCTCTCTAATAGCAGAGTAGAACTCCATTGTGTGTGTGTGTGTGTGTGTGTGTGTGTATGTGTGTGTATATATATGTATATATATGTGATATATATATATAATGTGATATATATATGTATATATATTGAAATTTTTTAATCTATTCATCCAGCGAGGGGCTTCTGGTTTGATTCTATAGTTTAGCTATTGTAAATTAAACTGCTATAAACATTGATGTAGCTATGTCTTTGTAGTATGCCTAGTCTAGTTCTTTTGGGAAAATACCTAGGAGTGTGTATGCATGAATATGTAACAACAATTCCCTCCAATATGTAAGACTATGTCAAACCTAAAAAAAAAAAATTCTACTTTCACATTAAAAAGAAAGTGAATCTAATTTCCCTATTTAGCAAAATAAGCAAACACACACAAAACAAAAATTACTGTGAGGTTTAAAACTAGAGTTACTAAAAACAAAAAGGATCTAAAAAATCAAATGTCAAAAAAAAAATCAATGGATCATCTGTTGATGAGATTAGGGGTTTCATAATCCAGTCACTTTCTGAAAGTCCCTTCATTGAATATTGCTTCAATGGGGACCAGGCTTTCAACACATGAATCTTTGGGGTACATTACAAATCCAAATTATAAGTCACTCACTGTTGTAACTGACAAAAATCTGTACATATTATTCCAGATAATGTCAATAATATTTCCAACAATTAAGAAACTCATAATTAGGGGAATTGAACAATCCCATCCATCCCAATATTATTTGGTGCTACTCTACAAAATTATAATTTTTTCTATCTAATTAATAGGACTTAGCCCTGAGTTAAAATTGCCTCATTTTAAATCATATTCCTATGTTCTTAATCAAAGATTTTATTTTATAAGCATTAATCAAATTGACATTTCAATAAAGTAGACTTGAACTTTTGTATGAATTTCTTAAAGGTAGTTTTTAATTGTGATATTACATATAGTCAAAATATTAGATATTAAAATTAAAACCTTACATATATGGTTAAATAATTTTACATCTATTTAAAGGATTATTAGACATTAACAGTCAATGTTTCAGAAAAACAAATGACACTACAGCATGCTTATTTATCTTAAAATTGTATAATACACAATTATATGTATAAGACATTTAAAATTTCATCACATACCTCTATATGCAAAGTAAATACCAGAACTGAGTATGTCAATGTTAAGTAATTTTCTGAGAGAGTGATCTTAAGTTTCTGGTTTTATTTTTCCCTTTTTTTGCCCATATTTTCCAAATTTTCCACAAGTATGCTATTACCTTCAACCACAGAGGGAGTTTAGAGGATCAGGAGGTTGGTACTGGTGCTAGGAGGATAAGAATGTTCTCAGCCAGCTTTGAGCTGGCAGACTTGAGCGATGTGGATTGGAATAACATCACTTTGATTCCCTGGACTCCCAAGTGGTTGACACTTAGTATCCCTTTTAGTTTATTACCATCATTTCTCTTCCAGTAATATAAACACATAGAGGGCAATAGAGATTATGACATCCCTGGATTCTGATTCATGGCTCAGAGAATTGAAAATTAGGTTAGGAATATAATTAATAGTTCTCAAAGCTGACCTTTCTTCATAGAGTAACGTATGCTGAAGTGTCTTACTAACCAGAGTATATTTTCCTGGCAAAAACTAAGTAAGTGATTACAAAAGTATACTATTAAGCACATTGACATCTCTCCAAAGGACCAAAAATACTTTTTACTATATTATTCATAAAGCTTGCTTTTACTTAATTTTAACTTAAATGGGCTGTGGGAAAAGAGGAGCACTGCTGGTGGGACTGCAAACTGGTTCAGCCACTATGGAAAGCAGTATGGAGAATCCTCAAAAAATTAAGGATGGAACCACCTTATGACCCAGCTACCCCACTACTGGGAATGTTCCCAAAAGACTTAGAATCAGCATATTATAGTGATGTGGCTTCATCAACGTTTTTAGCAGCTCAATTTACTATAGCTAGATTATGGAACCAACCCAGATGCCCCTCACTTGATGAGTGGATACAAAAGCTTTGGTTCATATATACTATGGAATACTACTAGGCCATTAGAGAGGACGATAGTATGTCTTTTGAAATCAAATGGATGGAAATGGATAGAATTATGCTTAGTGAAGTCTCCCAATTTCAGAGACTCAAGGGCCGAATGGTTTCTCTCATCGGTTGATGCTAGCATATATGGGGAAGGAATAGGGCTGACGGCTAACCTAACAAAACTGCAAATTGAATGACTTTCAGAGCATTAGGGGGATGGCTCTATCGGATACTTGGAGGTGTAGGGAGGAGGATGGGGAGGGGGGAGGGTATATGAAGAACCCATAGGAGTCTGGAGATTGGGAAGATGGGGGAACCATCCCAGAAGCCAATGTCATTCCTCCATGAACTACCCATTTAACGCATGAGTTCTTCTGGGGGAAACTGCAATAGGTAAAATCCTAGGTGGTTATCCATGATCTGGCTTTTCCCCTTGATAACAAAGTTTATATCCATTGATTGATAATGTTTTGATAATGTTTCCCCCTCAACTGTATTTCTATATTTTTCTAATAAAAAATATTGAAAAAAAACTGCTTCAAATGATAAAATATCAATATCTACTATAAAATATTCATACTAATGCAATCCTTTACACTAACTGGAGATAATCAAACTTTTGTTTGAAATTTCAAATCTAAATAGTTTTCTTCTAGGAAATTTTTTTAAAAATTCCAGTATATCTTAGAATAAAAATATTTATGCTAAATACTAACAGAATAAGGAAAAGAACTTACCCATAAATTCCAGTGTTAACATTTCAGGATAAAAAAAAGAGTCAAGAAAAAATTATATTTCTATGGTTCAGAAATATGATAATTAAACCTTTTAAGGGAAATTGAAATATAAGCAAAATTTTCCAGTAATATTTAAATGCCATGTTACTACATGCTTGTTAAAATAGAAAACTTATATTGATATTTAAAAGAAAAAAAAAAAACTTCTGGTTACATGTGATGAAACATCCATGCTCCTTCTCAGAATTTACCAACAAGTATTTGTTGAGTTCCAACTCTGTCCTGAACAGAGCTTTCTATATTCTGGGTAGAATTTGTCGACATTAAAAGGTTTGCATTAAAAAATAGATATTTTCATAGTTCCATGGTATGCTATACAATTGTGTTTGGTCTTGGTTCTGTTAGCCTAGTTACTTAATCAGTCAATATAAATATAAATTTATATATATGTTGACACTTGTATCTTTCCATCTATTTATTCACATATATTTATTGAGCATAGCAAAAAATTTCTTCTAGATACAAGTATGTAAATATGAATAAACACAGTCCCTTGTTCAAGGAAATTTTAAACATAAATGTTCTTTCCTCATCTTGTACCATATCTTTTCTGATGCCTTGGGCTTAATGAAGTGAAATTAGTAACCCAAAGACAGTAAAGAGGGCAAATGATAGACATAACTGAAGTTATACAAGAAGTAGTCAATCTAAACTATGATGGTATTTCTTTTCCCCAAAATCCAACACACATCCTACATCTCTGTTTCTACCATGGTGCAGGACACCCATAGCACACTTCAATATTTGAAGTCCCATTTATTCTCTCTTCCTCTCCTTTCTTTATCTGCACTCTTCAGTAACATAGTTTAATAATTATGAGTTACATGTGAACATATACTGACATCTTCAAAGTAAATAACAATAGTTATGGTACCTAGAAGTTGTTGAGATTAGATTTAAATAATAGGCTTTAAACAATTAGATGATAAATTTGTGATTATTTTTATGAACACATCTTAGAATGGGAGACATCAGTTTAAGTTAAAAGAATTTGCAATAGTCTTTTTTTTTTTTTAAGAGAGAGGGACAGTGAGAGAAAGAAAAAATCAATTTCAGATAGTCATTCATTTGATTTTCATTGCTCCAACACTTAGTTGTGCATGTGGTACCTGGTTCCAACCCAGGTCCTCATGCATACCAGGCAAGCACCATAACCACTGAGCCATCACTCCAACCCCTGAAATAGTCTTTATGAAAAAGATGAAGTTTAGTCTTGATGAAGAGGGAAAATGACACCTAAGTATGAAATAAGACACTGATGGGAAAACAAGAATGTGTATGAGAGTCACAGGAATTAACAGTGTGTAAAGTTGATTGTAAGAAAATGCTGTGTGTGTGTGTGTGTGTGTGTGTGTGTAAAGTAATGGTGAATATAGTTGATGACTCAGATTGGCATATAATTATTTTACTAAAATTGTTATATGTTGAATTCCTTTTACAGGTTTGCTCTTTTATCAGGCTATAATTTTGAACTTGAAGAATTTGAAGTTGCCCTAATGCCTGTTAACTACTTTATTGTAAAATAAAAGTGGGAGATACGAGTAACAGAATTTTACCTAATATGTTTAAAGTGTATCAGAATTTATACACATTTCTACTTTCCTAAGACATTGTTAATTGTGCTATTTATTTGCATTTCTTCATGAAACCTTGTTTGGGATTCAGGGTCAGCATTACTTTTGCTTTATCACTGAGTAAGCTGCAACCCAGAGAGGTATTCCTCACTTCTCCCAGATTCAGACTCAGTCATGAACTCTGGTGAGAAGTAATGTGTTCCTTATTTGATGTTGAACAGGGGGCATGGGAGCAGAGAAATATCTTAAGTGAATTTATTGTATTATCATGAAAGTAATATCACATACTGCTTATAGCTTAATTTTTAAAATACCTATAGAGTTAAAGAAAATAGTAGTAAGGAAAAGAGAGAGAAAGATAAGGAAAGATGTCCTTTGTAATCATATTCAATGCCTCAATTCAACTGGAATGTTTAGATGAATTTGAGAAAACTTCATCGTTTTACTATTGACTACATTTTTTTAAAAAATGAAAGAAGTCTTGTGGCCTTACAAAAACTTATATTTAGGATGTAGTTCAATGGTCAAGTACATGCCTACCCTGCCCTAGGCCCTGAATTCCATCCTGAGTATCACAAAATAAAACCAAATCCTCACAGTTGGGACAGATTTCATGTTAATCTTTTAATGCAACTCACTTTGTTTGAGTCGTGTTTTCATGCATTGTGTGGTGGGAGCAGACCTCACCAGATTGATTATGTAGTCAATTTGAATGGGTGATTGAGACCTCTGCATAATATAGAGCCAAATATTTCAGCCCATTAGTTAATATTGGACAAGTAAGTATAAAGCAGAAAGTACCTTCCAAAAAGTAATTATGTGGAATAATTGCTGGAAAAAATATTGTTTATTATGAAATGGCTAATATTCTGTATGGTAAATTATTTCAAGACCAGCATTTAGTCAACTAAAATATTTAAAATTATTTTGTTTTCATGTGTTCATAGATACACAATATTAGAGCTAGCAGATCTTATTCTACTTCCTTTCTGTATAATTGTCCACTCTATTTTTGCTGAATATGAAATAAAAGAACTCTAGAAATATAACGAAATTTAAACGGCAATATTTATCTTCATTAATTATTTATTAATGCTATAATAGTAAAAGTTAAGTTTTGGGGGCCATCTAGTAGCAAGGCACCATGCTATGCATTTTTAATTTATTATAGCTAGTGCCTATAATTCTCTACATTAGGTAGATATGTGCTCATTTTAAAATGAGGAACTGAAATTTAAAGCAAATTAGTGACTTGGTGAAGACCACATAAAAGATGGTAGGTAAGAATTTTAAGTTCATATATTCTTCTGTGAACTTCAAGTCAGAATGAGCATAGTAATTATGATCAAATATTGGTTTAAAGAAAAGAATATTAAAAGAAAGAGAAATATCCTAAAGAATAATTTTGAAATATTGCATTAAGCATATGTCATATAATTTAGAAAAATGGTAAAATTTTCTAATCGTTTTGTCAAGAACTGTTAACTACAATGCATGCAGAACTGAAAAGTTAAAATTCAATGTAGTTTAGAAAATAGAATGTTAGGCTGAATTTAGAAGACCAGGCTTGATGGTTGAATGTGTACCTTAGGAACACCTCATCATCTCTCTGGAGACGTCAGTCTTTCTGTGCGGATATATGGTTTTTATGAATAATGTTCAAGGTCTTTTCAGTTGTTATTTTGTAATTATCTGAAATTTGGATGCTGTTGCTCAGAAGCCCTAGAGAAAATGGCAGCATGGCTGGATCTGGTTATTTTCTGAACTTCACACCACTTGGTTCAAGTGGAATATTCTTGCCATCAGTAGTACTATTATTACTTCACACTTCGCTGTCAGTTACAGAACTTGATCCTGCTCTTCCAACTCCTAAGGGATTTGCTAAAGGACATGAATTAGGATATAGTTTAATTTATGATATTGCATAAGATTCCAACATTATTTTGTATTATCACTCACAGCTTATTGCACTTAGAACTTAAATATATTTTTCAGTTAAAATATTAGGTAAGCTTTGTTTCAAAGGAGAATTGAGTTTTAGGAAATAAGGAAAGTTTGAAAGGGCAATATTTTAGCCATGGTATTTTTTTTCACAGTTTTTCCATTTGTTTATTTTTTGGATGATCCTATGGCTCTTTGGGATTTGTGATGGCATAGAAAGAAAGACAAATGCCATTTAGTCATAACTATTCACATAAAAGTAAAAATACATGCCTCACATAATGAGAAGTGCAAGGTGTGGGGTTCAGGCCCCGCGTGCCACAAAACAACAATAGCAACAATAAGAAAAGAATGATGGAAAAATTTTGTTGCTCAGTGATACCAGCCACATTTCAAGTGCTCAAAAACTACACGTGCCTGGTCGTTACCTTACTGGGCAGGACAGCTATGGAAGAACATTTCTATCACTCCACAATTTTGTTGAAGTTGTTCTGTAACATGATATCTTTTCACTTGCTTGTTTTTTTGTTTTTGTTTTTGTTTTTTTTTTTTTTTTTGGTTCAGTACATTGAATCCAGGGGTGCATTACCAGTGATCCATAGCCCCAGTCTTTTTTTTTTTTTTTTTTTTTTTGAGACAAGGTCTTGCTAAGTTGGTTGAGGCCTCACCTCACTAAGGTGCTGAGGCTTCTTCAAACTTGTGATCTTCCTGCCTCAGCCTCCTCAGTTGCTGGGATTATAAACATGTACTACCATACCCAGTTGATCTTCTTGTAAAGCTTTTTGTTATGGCTTATTTTTTTTCCGTTATAAAGTGGAAATGATAATATAAAGAGTTCCCATGTATTTGTCATCGTTTATGAATGATTACTAACATTTTATGAATATTCTTTCATCCAACAATATGCATGTAAGTGTCAAAACCAAGGTTTGGACAACCTAAAGGAATAAATATAATTGGAATAAGAGATGCAGTCAAGAAGAGCATTTTGGGGACTGGAGAGGTGACTCAGTGGTAGAGTGCTAGCCCGACATGTGCAAGGACCCAGGTTCAAACCCCAGTCCCACATACCCAACTAAGTGTTGGAAAAACCAAAAACAGAAAAATAAATAATTAACTTTCTTCCTCTCTCACTCTTAATAAAAAGCATTCTTTGCTGATCATTGCCAATTTCTAGAGCTGTGCTAATTTTGAATGACATAGTTTAGGAGTGTATGCAGGTTGGAAAGCCAGATTATAGTCTAGTATCCCTGAAATTTGGTTGAAGTAAGGAAGAGCTAGAGAAATAAGAACATGGAGGTGTAATCAGACCCAGGATCAGATATGAAAGGCCTTCCTGTGAGTTAATAATTTGATTTGTCATATAGATTTTAGAATTCACCAAATGGATATCTTATCAATCGAGTTAAGCCACCTCAAGTGAAGTTTTCCAACTTTTGGTTAGGCAGTGACAGAGAATAGTGTGGTCTCTACCCTTGCTCATGTGATAGACAGGTTGTATGATCCTGTATTCACATAAAATTTTAAAAGATGACCTCTACATACAACTCAAGTCCCAAGATTTTTATCATTTTATCTCCACACCCACAAAAAGATTTGGTTTAAACTTCTGTTTTAAAAGTTCTTTGGTTTAGGAAACCAGTTAATACATTGGTTTCACCTTCCTAGGGACTGGTATCAGCTTTCTCAGAAATTTCCCTTCCCACACGAGAAATTTCTGGTGTGAGACAGAAAATTTCTCTTTGGTTTGACTGGCCGTATGGAGCAGATCTGAAACAATTTAGCAGCTGATTTCACTTTGTGCTTTTAGTTGGCAACACCTTGAGACACTCCGTCGTGCTGTCAGCGCTCAGGCCAGTTTTAATGAGCTCCAACGTTCATTACTGGGGTTGCGCACCCAAGCCATTAACCTGTCACCACGGCCATGTGCTTGCAAATAGCATCTGAAGGCAGGTAGTTTGCACCTATCTGCTCTCTGATGATATCCAATTTGTAAGTGAAAAAAAATACACTTATTAATTAGCTAGTTTTCCCCCTCTTTGTTTGGAGTTTGAATGTTTATTTGGTTTCCATCATTAGCAGTACTTCTAATTAATTTTTTCTTGTGTCATCCCATGCCTTTGATGAAATATTTTGTTTTTATATGGTACTCCTTAGCTTTTAAGTCCCCAAAGATCTAATTATATTCAAAGTATTTTTAAAAAATGTGAAATCATTTAGATCAGTAGGTAAGACCTCGTGGAGCACTGTGATTACATAATTACCCCATGCTTAGACGAAGCGACATGACATGTCTGAAACGTTCAGCTGTGTTGCTGCCTAGAGTCCAGCTAATCTCTGAGGTGAAAAGGTAGCCTGTTGTCAGGTGGGAGCCTGTTGGCACAGGAAGTATTCAGAGGCTGTAGTTCTACATCTGGTCAACTATTCCAAGTGATCATTTTTTTTCTTTCTTTTTTTTTAATTGGTTTAACATAGTCTTACATATTGGAGGGAATTGTTACATATTCACTCATACATAGAAATTATCAAAGTAAGTTAAGTCTGATCCTTGACCAGGATCTCTCCTCCTTCACCCATTCCCAATCTCATTTCTCTCCTGTAATTCCCCCATGTTATAGATAGAAATGAGTATATACATGTATATTAATTACTGAAATTTCTGGGTTTATATGCCTGCCTGAGGATAGTTTGGCTTCTCATGGGAGTCAAGTGTACTCAAACATATTGATAACCCCCTTTTCCCTCTCTCCCCTTCCTCTCTTCCTTCCTTCCCTCCCACCCCCCAGCCCTTTGTAGCTATGGTTTCCCCAGCTTATGGGATGGCTCAACTTTGGTGGGTGTATTAATTAAACTTACCTAACTTTTATCCTATCTTAGGCTTTACTATAGTTCCACATTTGGGAGAAAAAATTCAGCCCTTAAGTTTCTGGATTGTTTCACTGAGAATGATTTTTTACATTTCCATCCATTTGGCTGCAAAAGCCATAATATCATTCTTTCTGATAGCAGAATAGAACTTAATTGTGTCTACACACACACACACACACACACACATACACATATTTATATATACAACCAATTTGAAGATCCATTGATCTATTGAGGGGCTTCTGGGTTGATTCCATAGTTTAGATATTTTAAATTGTGCTGATAAAAATATTGATGTGGCTGTGTCTCTGTAGTATGCTGATTCTAGCTCTTTTGGGAAAATACCCAGTAATGGGATAGTTGAGTCATATGGTGGTTCTATCCTAATTTCTTTTATCTTTTTCTTTTTAAGAGAGAGAGGGACAGTGCAAGAGAGAGAAAGAGAATCAATTTTATTTAGTTTCTCATGTGATCCTCATTGCTCTGACACTTCATTGTATACATAGTGCTGGGGCTTGAAGTCTCATCCTGGCGCGTGCCACGCAAGCACAGGAACTGCTGAGCCACTCCAGCCCCTGATCTTTATTTCTTGAGGAGTCTTCACACTGCTTTCCAGAATGGCTGTACCAGATTGCAGTCCCACCAACAGTGTGTTAGTGTTCATTTCTCCCCACTTCCCCTCCAGTATCTATTATTGCTCATATATTTTATTTTTGCTATTCTGACTAGAATGAGGTGGAATCACAGTGCAGTTTTGATTTGCATTTTTCTGATTGCTAGTGATATAGAACACTTTTTCACATATTTATTGGCATTTGAACTTCCTCTGTTGAGAAGTTTCTATGTCTTTTCATAGTCCATTTATTGATTTGATTGTGATTTTGGTGTTAAGTTTTTTGAGGTATTTATATATTCTGTATATTAGTCCCCTATTGGAGGCATAGCATGCAATGATTTTCCTTAATACTCTTGACTAATTCTTTAGCTGTGCAGAAGCTTTTCAGTTTAATGGCATCCTACTCATTGATTTTTGTCTTAAATTCTTGTACTGTGGGAGTCTTGTTAAGGAAGAAAGTGCCTACACCAATGTGGTGTATTGTTTATCTTATTTTGTCTTCTAATATTTGTACAGTTGCTGGTTTAATTCCTAATTCTTTGATCCATTTTTATTTGATTTTTGTTAGGGTGAAAGATAAAAATCTAATTTCAACACTCTGCATATGGCTTTCCAGTTTGTCCAGCACCATTTGTTGAACAGGCTGTCTTTCCTCCACACTATATTTGTCAAATATCAGCTGGTTAAAGATTTGTGGGTGTGTCTCATTGTCTTCTATTCCTTTGGTCTTCATGTCTGTTTTAATACCAATATCACACTGTTTTTGTTACTACAGCCCTATAGTATAATTTCAGGTGAGGTATTGTGATACCTCCTGCTTTTATTTTTTTATTAGTAATGATTTGACTACTCTGGGTTTCTTGTTGTTCCAAATAAATTCGAGAATTTGTTTTTCTATATCAGTGAAGAATGTTGCTGTATCTTAATGGGGGTCGCATTGAATCTGTATAGAGCTGTTGGCAGAATGGCCATTTTAATTATATTGATTCTGCCTAACCAAGAATATGGAATGTTTTTCCATCTTCTCAGGTCTTCTTCAATTTTTTTTTAATGTCTATAGTTTTCATTGTAGATGTCTTTATATACCCTTTGTTAGATTAATGCCCAAGTATTTTATTCTTTTTGAGGATATTGGGATTGGGATGGATTTCCTGATTTCTTCTATGGCTGAATTACTGTTGAAGTACAAGAAAGATATTGTTTTAGGATGTTGATCTTGCATCCTGCCAATGCTAAATTCATGCATAAGCTGTAGAGGTTTTTTGGGTCTTGTAGGTATAGGATCATATTTTTGGCAAATAGAAATAGTTTAACTTCCTCTTTTCCTATTTGAATTCCGTTGATTTCCTTCCTTGTATTATAGCTCTGGCTAGGGTTTCAAGGACTTTATAGAATAAGAGTGCTAAGAGTGGATAGCCTTGTCTTTTTCCCAAATTTACTGGGATGGTTTCAGTCTTTCTCCATTAAGTATAATGCTGTTTGTGGATTTGTCATAAATGGCCCTTACAAAATTAAGGTATGTTCTTAGTGGTCATTTCTTTACACACAAGAATAAGTGTATAATTTTCCATATGCCTCTCTTATAATGTCATTGTGAATATCACAAGACATAAGTTTTCTAAAAAATTTAAAACTTTAAATAATTTTCCTTATTTTCATTGAATGAGGATTGATTTTTATTTCATTAGACTATATAGCTTTGAATAAGCCAACCTGTTTCCAGGCATTACTTTTGTCAAAGTAATAGAGTAATTGTCACAGCAGCTACAACAACTAGTTCTCTATTTGGTGCTGAGTATCTGTCAGACATTGAGCCAATAATGGTAGACTAATGACCTCATTCAACCCTCACAGTAAACCTGGAATTAGTTTTGTTATCTGCACTTTACAATGGAAGGAACTGAGCTGACAGAATTCAGTAACTTTTCCAGATTCACATGGCTGTAAAGTAACTGAATTTGTAGTGGATGTTTTATGCTACTAAATGAATAGGATTCTAAAATAGTCCAAAAAGCTTTGGTTAGATAGGGTGTGGGTTGGAAGAAAATAAAAGGTAGAGAACAAAATCTTTGCCAATTCATTTTGTTTTGTTTTGACAAACTTTATCCAATAGCCCTGCATACTTTTGTTAGTCATCTTTTTGTCAGTGACAAAATAGCTAAGAAAAGTAACTTACAGAAGGAAGGGTTTACATTAGCTCATAGTTTCAACAGTTTCACTCCATTTTCAGCTGGTTCCATTCCTTTGGACCTGGAGTGAGCCAGAACCTCATAGTGGAAGGGCATGGTGGAGGAAAGCTGCTCACCTCATGATGGCTGGGAAGAAGACAGAGAGAAAAGAGGCTAGGGGCAATATATGGTCCACAAGAATCCACTCCATTCAATGAAGTCCCACTTCATACTGTTTGAATCACTCCCTAATAATGCTATCAGATTATAAATGTGTCAGTGGATTAATCCACTGATGTGGTCCTATCACTTCCTGAAATTCCCACCACTGAACATTACTAAATTGAGTGGTACTAGACTTCAAATGAGTCTTTGGGGGACACTTCATATCCAAATCATAATAACACTCTCCTTGCTTCTTATAGCCTGGATTTTCAACTTCTGTGGTCACTTTGGGAGGTTAAGGGTCCATTTCCTGCTATGATAGAGTTCCTGTTATTTAAAGATCCAATAAGTCAGCAAAAGAACTTAAAAGCCTTGATTTTTGCTTTCATGCAGCAAGTGTATTATCTCACTTTCTTACCATTTTCTACTCTCTAAGATTTGCCATACCACAGGGTAGTGCTCAAATCATGGAAGGGAACACATTATTTCTTATGCTCTACAAATACGTTTGTGTTCCCAAACCATGTGTTACAGTGTACTTGTTTTGCCTGGAATATTCTTTCCTTTCTATACCAAAATAAAATTCTGCTTTTCCTAGGAAGCATCGTTTCTGTTGTAGAGCTAATAAGGACTTTCCCAGGCATTGTGTTGTTGTTGTTTTTTCAAACAAGCTCCCTCCCCAGTTTTTCTGCTCAGCCATCATTGAGCTAATCTTTTTGTCTCAGCTTTTCCAGCATCAAACATGGTTTCTAGCATGTAGTTATCTAGTTATTTGAACAAATGAATTAATACTTTGATGCAGCAAATTCTAATTTTTAGTTTGAAAACACACATAATTGTGAAGGCAATCTCTAAAAAATTTCCTTATAGTTTTAGATAAAATATAAATAATAGAGGATGTTATTTCTTCTTTCAAAAATTAAAATACGTTCCTTCAATTTGTTTAGCTTAAAAAAAAAAACAACTAGCTTGTGACTGCCATGGTTACAGAATGTGGTATGATTGTACATGGGCACACTTCAGCATCAAGCTACCCTTGTGTATGAAGGCTAATGTTATTCTACCATCATTGCTCAAGCAAATTTTCAGGAGTAGAAATATCTATTGTTTCAGTCCCTGAAATAGTTACCTGTCATAGAGCTATACTCAAGCCAACCGAATCACTAGAACTAGACAGACTGTGCTAGAATCCAGTAAGTTGTCGGGGGTACCCTTAAAGCTGGTGGAACAGGATATTACTGAACTTCGCCACTTCTCAACTCCATGTCTTCCAGCAAAAATGTAAACATGGAGCCATTTTAAGTAGAAATACTTTGAACTCTCAGAGAAGTTTTTAGTTATGAATTGGGTGGCTCCTGAGAGCAATTATTGTTGGCACAAATAGAAAGGGGCTGCAAACGTCATTTGAGGGTCATCCAAGTTGTCACAATGTATGTGCATTATCCAAACCTTGTTGTCACTTCCTGATCACCCATAGAGATTCCATACTCAGAAATGTCTTCAAGCTGTTTTTAAGACTATTTTTACATTGTATTAAACCACTAAGTTTCTCTCTTTGATTTTCCTAACCTCTCTGTGCAATGGCAACTAATCCTACAAAATCAAAACTAGAAAGAGTTTAGAGAAATTTTCCACTTTGCCATAGGTATCTGAAAGTAGAAATCTGGTTCACTTTTCCTCAATCCTATAATGTTCAGTCCAGTTCCCACATATTTTAGGTGTTCAATAAATTGTTTTTGAGATAAAATGATCTATGGTCTGCAACTGCTTCTGTCCACAACGCCTGATTTAGAGTGAAAAGGACTAGACTCATAGGATGACTAAGGTTTTTCTCATGGCCACAAAAGCTAAGGCAGAGCTAGGTTTCAAGTCAAAAGATTGTTTCTTCCTTGTGTTGTAAATCATTATTAGCATATGACTGCATTCTCTGACTTATAGTGATGATTTTTGATTCTATATTTATCGATTTTTTTTTAATTCCAAAAGGTCTATTTTAAAGGAAATGGAAGCTAGCAGTAATTGGTAGTCAATGCCTGGAACTTTTCTGAGAGGTGACACTTTGACAATATAATTCCTCTGGTTTTTTTCTCCAAGGACTTCCGTAATGCTAAGAATAACCCTTTATGCGCAATCTTTTATATCTATCACCTTGTGCTTTATTTCCTTCATCTCTTCCTGTTTTTTAGAGAGAGAAGGACAGTGAGAGAGAGAGAGCGAGAGAGAGAGATAGAATTAATTTTTATTGAGTTTTTCACATGGCTTTTGTTGCTCTGACACCAAGTTGTGTACATGGGTGCTGGGGTTTGAACCCCTGTGTTCGCACATGCTGGTCAAGCACTGTAACTGCTGAGCCACCGTTCCAGCCCCTCCTGCATCTCTTTTGACTCATCAGCATATTTTGATAAATTTCCAAATTTTTTTCTTTCTTTTTTCCTACCATCAATTCTGCCTTCTTCTAACAAAAATGCCTTTAATGATATTACTAAAATTTTGGATCTTTGAAGATCTTAATTATAGTCTTTCTTCTTTTTTTCATTCTACAGTCTTTTTATGGTGTGATATATTCATTGAGCATTGTCATATATCATTTTAAATTAGACCGTATTTTTGAATTATTTTATGTTTTAGAAACATATCTACTCTTTCACAAATAAATCAACAACCATTGATTATTTACTCCCCTAAGTCTTCATGATGATATTATGTGAGTTTTTCATCATTAATATTGATTTATTTTGCTTGTTTATCCCTGGAAGAAAGATGGTCCATCTAGACTTGGTCTGTTTTCCTCTTGACTTTGCTAGGTCTTCTAGTGTCCATAGGTATAGGAAAGGTGGAGCTTCCTATTTCCTAATTTGTTTTTTGGTATCTGATTGAATTATGATTGGTACAGTCCTATTAACTGATTCTGTCCTTTCCTTTCTAATTCTTACTTCTTCAATACACTGGTATGTGAAAAATCATATTACTGTAACCTGATTCAAAAGTTATATAACATACCACATGTATAAACATTACATGGCATTCCATTTATATGTACAACATTTATGTTTTGATGTCTCAAAGATAATTTTTAAAAAATCATATTACATTCCAAAGAGGGAATATAGGCATTTTAGGACTATTTATCTTGATTATGCCCAAATCTACAACTCTTTATATGTAGGGCGTACTCGTTCTACAATATGTGAGTCCATCACTACCCTCCCCATCCCAGCATGTATACTAAGATTCTTTTTGGAATTCCACATCTAACAGCTACTCTAAGAGTGATACTGTGGGGAGGACAGAGTTGGAAAATAAAGCACAGCAGGTCAGGACCTTTAAATAGTACCTAAGCAGCAGACAGATGGCAACTAATTATCTGCTTGATGCAACCATTTGAATTTTAGATCTAAGGATGGGACAAAGGTGGCAGGAAATAGAATTTTACAGTTTGGATTTTAATTTTGTCCGTTTTTATGTATGTGTATGTGTCTTGTGTGTGTGCACATGATTAGAGGTTGACAGTTCTAGTTTTCAATGCAATATGATATTCACCAGATTAACCCATATTTCTATTTATACAGGTTTATAATTAAGTAAATATTTAGGCAAGTGTGTGGCAAATACGGTTAACCAGCACAATTTAATATTAACAATCTTAAGACATTTTCTGGTTTTCAGTCCCAGAAGCCGTTTTCTTTTGTCTTGACTCATTGATTCACTTGAAAATTCTTCAAAGCAGTAAAACAGCCTTGTAATTAAAAGATCCCTAGAATCCATAAAGCACTAAAACATTAATGGAAGTTAAAGCTGTAATAACAAAACAGTTTTTTTCTCCAGAAAATGATTGCAATTTTTAATTAATAACCAGTAATAATACAAATTTGTACAACTTTTTGCAATATATATGCTTGTATTTATTATAAAATTATAAAATTAAAATTCTGTTATTCAAATATAAATAACTTTAATGTTTTTGAAAACAGAAGTTGATAATTGATAGAAATTCAAATGGAATAACTCTCACACACATCATTTAAGATTTCGGATTAGAATTTTAAGATCTAATTGAAACAGCTCAGAAACTGAAAAACAACAAAAAGCAAGCAATCAAACACAAAAAATTTGTCCTAGTTCTTCCTGCTTCCATCTGGTGTGTAACTTCAGGAAAATTGCTTCCTGTAAGCAACATTGCATGTAAGCAACATTGCATAGTTGGAAGTCATCAATGAGTTCAAAGCATCTTTTCTTTCTTTCTTTTTTTTTTCTTTTTTTTTTTTTGCGCCTTATAGTCAGTTAAAGTCTGTGACAACAATTGAAGCTTACCCTGACCTCTTTACAACATTGGCTTTCCTTCTCTTCCTGTCATGAGTTTATTTCAACAAAGCCCTACAGCAAGAGAGAAAGGTGGTGAAGTAGGGGCAGGGATGAAAATAAAACTTAAGGACAGCAATATCGATGTTCATAGCAGCACAATTTACTATTGCTAGGCTATGGAAACAACCCCAATGTCCCTCACTGGAAGAATGGATCCAAAAACTGTGGTACATTTATACCATGGAATATTACACAGCAATTAGAAAAAATGATATTGCAGCCTTCAAAGGTAAATGGATGGCTATGGAAGAGATCATG
>PVKS010018263.1:0-40461 GCA_004027875.1 Aplodontia rufa
ATGCTTAAGGTCCTCCATGGGTTTGATCCCCAGCATTGAAAAAAAAAAATTAAAAACAAGGAGTTTTATATTTAATAATAATAATAATAATCATTTCTAAGCTGGGCTCAGTGGTACATTCCTATAATCCCAGTAATTCAGGAGGCTGAGGTATGAGGATTGCAAATTTGAGGCCAGCCTCAGAATTTAGGGAGACCCTCAGCAAAACGCTGACTCAAAATACAACTAAAAAGGACTAGGGATTTAGCACAGTGAAGTAACCCTGGGTTGAGCCCACAATACCAATCAGTCCATCAAAAGATTTATTTTCTATGAGAGAATATTCATGTCTAACATTTGTTTTAATCACAGAATAGCCATTGCCTGTACGATCACAAAATAAGCTACTGTTTCCAAGATATATAAATACATATAAAATTAAAAGTATTATTTCATTTTAATAGCATCAATTCAAAGTAAGGTAGGTAAACCATAAGTTCTGGTCAACTGCTCTTTGTGTGAGTGATGTGATTAAATATCTGATATTTCAAAGTTTTCTGGGGTTTTTTCCCATTATTATTATTATTATTATTTAAAGAGAGAGGGGGACAGTGAGAGAGACAGAGAGAAAGTGAGAATCAAATTTACTTAGTCTTTTGTGGTCTTTGTTGCTCCAACAATCTGTTGTGTACGTGGTGCTGGGGTTTGAAACTGCGCCCCCACACATGCAAGGCAAGCGCCATAACTGCTGAGCCACTGCTTCAGCCCCTCATGATTGCTTTTTTAAACAATAGAAAAGAATTATAATTATTAGTATTTCAGAATTTGCCATAGTACATAATTTAGAAAACTTGATGTATATTGACAACAAATTTATAAGTTGATCCTGTTAAACTTGAGGTTTACTCCGGAGTGTTTCTTATTAGAGCAGAAAATACAGAAAAGGGATCTTTATAAACATATTTCACACCTTTTTACTATTCCTTTAAAAAAAGAGGACGAATTATTTTTTAAAATTTATTTTTCCATCTGTTTTTTCTTTTTCTGACACTTAGTTGTATATGTGGTGCTGGGGTTTGAACCTGGGTTCTTATGCATGCCAGGCAAACGCTCCAATGCTGAGTCACATCCCCAGCCCCCTTTCACTATTCCTTTAATAGATCTAATTTTTAAAGCATTGTCAGTGCTATTTTTAATTTCAGCACACATTCTCAACTTATGACAGAGAGGGAAAATTTTCCTTCAGAAAGAAAATAACCTTCCCAAACAACTGAGTGAAAAAAAGCCAAATCATGATATACTCTGGTAGGTGTATCCATCTCTTACACTTCTCTCAATGTGGTTCTATATATAAATTAGTTAATAATTAAGTCTAGAAGAGTGTAAAGAATTTAATCTGAAATAAAGGAGACACCCCTAGACCAGTTTAGTTTCTCATTCGCTTACTTATTCAATGAGAAATAGTGACCACCTAGCAGATACCATAGTAGGTGCTAGAGATGCAAAGGAAATTGGGTAAGGTAGCTGGCCTTGGGAATCCCTTCTCTAGCATATGAGGGAGGTAAGAAAGAGTGAAGAGGCACGCTTGTAAAAATTATTTCAATATGAGAACAGTAGTATACACAGGAGAAAGCATTACTTTTAAAAAGCAACACTAGTAAACTGCTAACCCTCCCTACCAAAAATATATTTGTGTCTTGTGTTTGTTACAAACACGAAATGTACTCTCATTAACCCATTAAAAAATAAGAATAGACCATAATGACAGAGTGCAGTTTTATCTCCCTAATTATTTAATAGGCTATATTTCTAAAACTAAAATATGAACAAGGTTTCACTGCAATAGAGATTGAACCCACTTTTTTTTTTGGTTGTTATTTTGGTTTTGGTACTAGGGAATCTGGGGACTGAACCCATGGCCTCAAGCATGCTAGGCAAGAGCTCTACCACTTTAGCTACATCCCCAGCAGTTTTTGTATTTTATTGAGACAGATCTTGCTAAATTGCCCAGACTGGTCTCAAACTTACAATCTGCCTGCCTCAGGCTCTTTAGTAGGTAGGATTACAGACATGTGCCACCACACCCCAAAGAACATAGTTTTTCAGCCAAAAGAAGGCCCAAAAGCAATCAGCAAACTGCAAAACAGAAAACTTACATCTTAGGTAGATCTACTCCAGCCTGAACTGAACTCTATGCTCTGACTTATCTGATTCAAGGACAGGAACTGGTTGTACAATGATGACCACTTTTTATAGCCTCCAGTACTTCCTCTGTTTCAGGATCATAAGAAGTTACATACTTACACACACACACTTACACACACACACACACACACACACACACCCTTAATACAAGGGTCTATAACAAGTTTAATAAACTCTAACTGTAACATATTATTCAGGAACACATGATCTGAGTTTTCACTTTCAACAAGGACATTCTCACTACTTAAAACATGATTTTATATGCAGTATCTAGAAAGATACAAGCTGAGAAGGTTTACTCAATAACCAGAAAGTAAAGGTTATTTTTTAATTTGTACTTCTATTCCAGATTATCCTGGCCCACCTAGCAATCAGGAGGACACTTCAAAGTTAGTGCTACAGGAAAGGAGAGCATGAAGTTCTAAGGAGTGATCAGCTTGCTGCTATATTCTAATAACTTCACATTTTCACTATATTTCTAAGACTATTAGAGACACATGTTTCACATTACATTTTTTGATTCATATTCATTTCAAATACCAATACAACCCTGATTTTATCTAAACATAATAAATTTAACTGGGAGATGAGGAGTAGGAAGTGCAGAAACATAAAGGAATATCAGGGAAAGATCTAAGGGTTCTTTATCTTAACATTAGACCACAAGTCAGCAAAGGTTTTCTGTAAATAGTCAGATAGGATATACTTTTGTCATTCTGGGCCACACAATGTGAGTTACAACTGAAATCTGGCTGAATAACACAAAACTAACAGATAACACTTACAAATAAGTATAGCTATGTTATAATAAAATTTTATTTAAAGACATCAAAATATGAATTTCATGCAATTTACACATATCAACAAATATTTTTCTTTTTATTATTTTTTTTTCAAATATTTGAAAATGTGAGTACATCCTAAGCTTATAGGCCACATAGAAACAGGCAGTGGGCCAGATTTAGCCTGAGGGTTACAGTTCACCAATCCTTATATTAAACTAGATTTTGAACCCAATTACCAAAATCTTGAATGTTTTTTAGAAAGAGAGAGAAAGCAAGAAAGAAACAACCAATTTTATTTATTTTTTCATCTGGTTTTTGTTTTTCTGACACTTATTATGTAAGTGGGGCTGGGGTGCAAACTCAGGTCCTTGTGCATGCCAGGCAAGCTTCTACTGCTAAGCCACTGCTCCAGCCCCCAAATTTTGAATTTTGAGGTATCCTCAATCAGTCACTTACAGATTGCTTATATTTTAAACAGCCAAATTTTGGAGAATTTTGAAAGCAGAGAGCTTGTCATTAAGGATTCCTTAAAAGCCACCACATTTGGGTACAACATAATTGAAGAAAGAGAATAAATAACTAAGGAGTTAAGTATGTGCACATGGTATATCATAGATATTATTTTGGGGCATCAAATTTTGGTGGGGGACGTTGGAAACTGTGGCTGGAGCAGTGGCTTAGCAGTTCTGGTGCTTGCCTGGAATATGTGAGGATGGGAGTTTGAAACCAAGCACCATGTACACAATGAAGTGTCGGAGCAATGAAAGTCACATGAAAAACTAAATAAAACTGACTCTCTCTTTCTGTCTCACTGTCCCTCTTTAAAAAAAAAAGGTTGAACCTCTCAGATTGATTTTTGAGCCCACTGGAATACTATGACTTTCAAATTCAGGGGGTAATAAGTGTTCCATTGTTCAAAGAATACAAATAAAACTTTCAGGTCATATTTAACACTTTTAAAACAAAAATTTACAAAGCCTAGTATGTGTCATGCTGTCTTTTATATGCCTATTTTGAACAGTTTCAAGTATGATGACAACTATTTTCTTGTATGTCACAGTGGTCTTTAAAACACTTGTACTGGGAGCTGAAGCAGTGGCTCAGCAGTTGGGAGTGCTTGCCTGGCCTGTGCAAGGACCCAAGTTCAAGCCCTCGAACTATATACACAACAGTTAGAGAAACCAGAACCAGACAAAAAAATAAATAAAAACTGATCTCCCCCTCCCCCGCCCCACCTCTTAAAAAAAGAAAAGAAAAGAAAAGAAAAACTTGTATTTTGTGTTTGGAGCAGTCTTTTATTTAAACTTAAGGAAAAAAATGTTTTCTGGCGGTAGGCATGGCCCTTTCTAGCCTCTGATGGTTTTTCTGTTAAAGTCCACACATACCAAGAAAATGAACAAGTAAAGAAAGAATTAGAGTAGGAATGGGTCTTGAGCAATACTTGAGACAGCCTGAAAAATCTTTGATAGGACATGTGTTCAAAGTCGAATAAATACTCACAAGAAAAATATGTTGGTCAGGTTTAAGATACCTAGAGAGGGAAAACATCCTACTCCCTTAAACTGAATTAAGAATCCATGGGAAAATTGAAAATTGTCTACTTTTCCTCACAAAACTGCATTTCTAAATAAGGAAAATAGTCTTTCTCTCTGAGTGGATAGCAGGGGCAGAAACAAATCTCTTCTATCATCAGGGAACTACACCAGCAGAATAGGTGGAAAATATTTTTCTTCAACCCACTGGAACAAGCAACACTTAACCCTGATCTTCTTTTAATATGAAATTAAAACTGCTTTTGGTAATTTCACTCTTAGATTCAGAGAAGACTGGGGGTCTACAAACAAATGTAGATTTCAGAGTTTACTTCCAACTCTGAAATCTGCTAATCCAATCAATTCAAAGTTTATACATTGAATATAGCTAAGAGATACCTGACAGAGAATAAATACTAATAATAGCATCAATAACAGTCCTTTAATGCTACTGTCCTTCCAAAGTATAGTTCCTGTATTATCTATATCTAGTTATAAAACAAATGCAAATTTGGAGAATTTTTTTAAGCTTGTTAATTTCTTCATTGTCAATTTTAAGTGGAAAATTTAAAATAAACTCTGAAAATGAGTTTATAGGAAAAAACAATAGTACACAAGGTATAGACAGTCCTTTCACCATCTACTCAAAACATTCAAACACTTAAATCAAGAGTACAAAACAAACTACTTATACAGTAAATGTAAATTTTAAAAAGAAGGAAGTCTGTTTTTACTGCAGTCTTCTGTCAGTACTGAAACAGGAACGCTTTTCATCTCAGAAACAGAAAATCCAAACTTTCCTTCACAGTTAACACAGAATTTTAACACATGGGCTTAATGCTGTAGGGACTTTTCAGAACCACAAATCTGAAAAGAAATTTCCAGTAATTAAAAGAAAGATAAACAAGCACTAAAATTGTATTGTTTTAGGCAAATTAACTCTGAAAGCCAAAACCCTAACTTTTTTCTTAACATAGGCTCCAGATTTTCTGATGTACTTCCTTCCTAGGTTAGTTTCAACAGCTCCACTGCATTCCTTTGTTGCACTATTTCAATAACAAAGAATTCAACAAGCCCCTCCCTATCTCTAGCACCACAACTCCCCCCCCCCCCAGCAAAAAACCTACTCAGGAACATGCTCTAAATAAGCCCAAACAAACTATCTCTAAACCAAACTGTTCCCACTATAAAAGCAACTCAGATCATACAGACACAATACTCTAGTTTTGGAGGACAGCTAAAACAAGTTAAAGGATTTGTAAGGAGTTCTAGTTGTGCAAAGTTCCAATCAAGCACAGCGTGGGGTTTGTGTGTGCTCTGTAAATTTCCTTTCCACACTGAGAGCTTTCTTCTCAACATGTATTTCCCATTGTTGCCTCCACTTAGCCACGAATCCCTACCACAATTATTGGGAGCCTTGACCTTCCACCAACACTGACTTTGCACTCACCTTAACTCTTCCTCCGGTAGCCCATTTAATTTCAAACTATCAGGACGCTCTCGCCTTCTCCTGTAGAGACCTGAATGTGAAAGCTCTTTAAGCTGTAATGTAGTCATACTTCTCTCTACACATCAGTTACTAACACTTAAAGCATTTATGCTCAGCAGTGTGGCTGCCAGGGCTCAGAAAGGCAGTGTCCCTTGCAGACAGACCTCAGCACACCTGACTCAGTGTTAGAAACCTCCAGGCAGTGCAGGCCAGGCCACTGAAGCACAGCTTCCGGTTTCTCACTAGTACACACCCTCCTGGGCAAGGCATGACTTGCCTTATCTCAGGGCCTTGCACCTTGGGGAGAGGGAGTCAGTGATGGACAGGGCAGGTTGCTCACATGTTTACTAATAAGCAACATTTAATAGTTATGAGTAAGCAAATCAATTCTTTTATAAATCTCTATAAGATCATTCTGAATTAAAATTGGGCTAAAAAGTTCTTATAAGGTTATGACTGAAGAAGGGTCCTGCCCTATTTTATTTGCCAGGAAATCCATTAACATTTCACAGCCAGCTGTCAGTTTAAAAAGTGCCTGGTGCATCAGGGGCTCTTTAGGACATTTTTTTTAATTTAAAAAAAAAGTGCAGAATTCTAAAGGGAAGTAGTCCAGTTCCTATCTCTCGCCACACTACTCAAAATCCTCCTTAGAAAGGAAGGAAGTACCTGGCTCAACCCCATCCCATTAAATATTACTCAAAAATTCAAAAATATAAAGGAGATGGTTTCTTCCATCAATCTCCATTAAATGATTTTTTTCAATCTAACTACTTATTCTGAATAATCCCTACTTACATAGCCACCTGGTTGGACCTACACTATCTAACAGTGTCAGTCTAAAGGTTAGTTATGGTGCTAGAGCAGTCTGTATTTATCTGCACATTTGTATTTTTTGTGTGTATGTGCTTGAGACAGGGTCTCATTATGTTGCTCAGGCTGGTCCTGAACTCCTGGGCTCATGTAGTAATCTCCTTGGCCTCAGCCTCCCTAATAGCTGGGACTACAAGCGCATGCCTAATTATCTGGCTAGTATCTGAGTGTTCATTCTTAGAAAAGAAGTATTGGATTTGGGTTGGTGGAGGGTGCAGATAACATAAGACAAATATAAGCAAGTCCTCCTTACCAGCACTAACATAATGTTAGTACACATGTACCATATCAGGCAAGGGTCCATCCTCCAGACCTAGCAATGTATCACATACACACACACTAGATACTGTCAAGTTCTTAGGTAATGATCTGACTTCATGATTCTAATTTCTCTTTGGGCAATTTATAACTCACCAAGATCACCTGCTTCGGCCCTGTGAAAAGCCCCTTCAACCCTTACCCTCATTCTCCTTTCTCTAAAACCTCAGGGTCACTGTTAGCCTCTCAAAGACTGGGCTAAGGATACAGGTCCCCTTGCCTTCCCAGGGTAGTTCCTTTCATGCTTTTCACCATTAACCTTGTCTGTTTGGTTTTTGGGGCAAGTGGCTGGACCTGCTTTGTTGGATACCCAGAGTCAGGTCAGTCTCTGACCTAGGTCTCCAATAACATCTTTTCTTTCTAGAATCTCCTCAATGACAAAAGCCAAGGGTCAGGAAATTGATATATCCCCCTCTCTCAAGAGTATCTATATCATAAATACAAAAATTAAGGTAAATGCCTGCCCAAAGGAAATTTATATCTTATTTCTTCACTTACTCTGTTACCCTGGCCACACTGGAAAACATGACCTTTTATAACTGCCATTAAATATAAAGACATATTTAAAGATGCAGGGAAAAAGAATAACTCATTTTGTCATCACAGTTAAACTTAACTGGCCATGAGACTTCAAAAATGTCTTCTGAGGCTAGAGTGGTGGCTCAGTGGTTATGGCACTTGCCTGACATGCGCGAGGATGTGGGTTCAAGCCCAGGTGACACTATATACAATGAAGAGTTGGAGCAATGAAAGCCACATGAAAAACTAAATAAAATTGCCCCCCTCCACTGTCCCTCTCTAAGAAAAAAAATAAAAAGTAAAAAACCCAAGACTTTCTCTCTCCTAGAAGGATAGATTCCCCTCCCCCACTAAAAAAAAAAAACCCCAAAACAGGTAAAAACTGGTTGCTTCTGAGAGACCTGGTGGCCAGGAATAAATAACTTTTATATTATATACTACTTTTTATCACCTTCAAGTTTGAAAACATTACCTGTTCAAAAGTAAGTAGCAGGCTGGGAATATGGATCAGTTACAGAGTGATGCAAAATACTTGCCTAATATGTGCAAGGCAAGGCTCTGGTTCAGTTGGGGGGGGGGGCAGGGGCGGGATCCTAAGACCTACAATACAGAATGATTTTAAGTTCACTGTAATAAAACATAAATTTTTGAGTCCTAATTCAATTCTCTCATTTTATGTAAAGACAAATGATAAAAATGAAGAGAAAAACCATCACCAATCTTTTTTTTTTCCACTCTAGCCATCAAAATAGAAGTCTGATGAATAAAATACAAACCAATTTATATGCTTTGCAAACAGAAGCTCCAACATTAAATATGACCTGTTTCTGGGACTGGGGCTATCACTCAGTGTCTTTACCATGTGTGAGACCCTGGGTACAATCCCCAATACCAAAAAATATAATTAAGTTTGTTTTTTATTTTATTTTTTAAAAGATTATTTGCTTACTTACTTTGTCTTCCTAGGTTTTTTATTTTTATTTTTATGTTTATTTTTTGTGTTTAAAGACAGAGGGAGAGGGAGAGAGAATAAACTTCATTTAGATTTTCATCTGGGTTTTTTTTTCCCCAACACATAGCTGTATATGTGGTGCTGGGGTTCGAACCTGTGTCCTAGCACATGCCAGGCAAACCATGCTACTGCTAAGCTACCGTTCCAGCCCATTGTTTTTTATTTTTAAGAGCTTCTTAAAAATTAATGTAGCACACTAACAAGGAAACAGAGCTTTGTGACTACTGAAGGTTTTTCAGACAGGAAACACCAAACTGTGTGGGAGGGATTCTGCATCTGATGAGTCTAGGCTTAAAAGGATGTGAGGAAAGAACAAAACACCAGCTCTGAGCCCTGTAATAAACAAGCTGTGACAACTCTTGTCCCCTCACTTCTCAAACGGCTGGACTAATAAGTAGAAATTTCAGCAAATCAATGCTTATGTTCTAATAAAACTTCCATAACAGAGTAAAATTAAATTCTAGGCCTTTGGCGAAGGCTCTTGTAAGCACTATCTTCACTGAGACAAGTGACAAAGGATGGCCCTCTCTCACTATATCCCTTCAGATTCTAAGACCTGACTTAAGGAGAGCTGGGGAAATAAACACAAGCACCTTTGTGCACCCCTACCATATCTGAAAGTGAAATTCACAAATGCCAAAAAACACACCATCTAGAACTTATGCATGTAGTCAGATAAACAACTGTCCCTATATTGGTCCCAAACATGAGCACCGGGCAGGCCACACACCCAGCACATGCAGGGTGTCAGTGCCAGAAAGGGAAGTCTCAGGTCTCTTTTTTCCCTTTCAAGCACTTTCCCATAGAAATACAGTTATCAACTGTGCCTGAATTCTCAGATCAGACTTATTTAAAAAGAGTTCTAAGTTTCAAACAACTATCTTAGAATGCTTAACAGCATTAACTTTCTTAGAATGCTTGACAATACAGAGGGAGGCCTGGGTCAATGCATGTTTCATGGGTCTCTAAAAAAAAACTTTTCATTTCTGCATTCTAAAATCTGTGAAGGTCAGTCCAGCCTCCTATTCAGTACAGAATTCCCCATCCTCAGATACAAACATCTATAACCTAGGATTTTGTCTCTTCATACATGCTTGAGTGATGGGAATTTGCTGCACAGTAAAACTGGGGCTTTCCCCCATGCTCTATATTAAACACGTTAAGGAACAACAGTCCCTATAAGCTGCTAAAACAAGCATTAGCCAGTTTGATTCCACTGTGCGTCTCATTAGAACTCTCCATCAAATTCTGTCCTTATTTCCAACCTGTTGGCTTCTCACTAAATCTGTACTTTGACTCCAGGCATAAATACAATCTGTTCAAATTTAATATCATCAGCAGAGCTGGTAATAATTCCTTCTACGAGTTTAAGCTCTTAACTGAAATTACTAAATTCAAAGCTCCATGGAGTGTCACATGACCCTGTCTCTTCCCAGGACAACTATCCCAGCAGTTTTCCATCTTCTGGGAATCACAGACCTTAGTGAACCTGATAATAGTTAATGACACTCTCCCAGAAAATGCATATGAGCACCACATTTTATAACCATTTAGGGAACTCAGAAGCCCACATATAACTCTATTTTAGACCCTCCCATTCACACTGATCACCCCTTTGCAAAAAAAGCTCCAAGACTACAGTGTAAGACTCTTAAATCTCACTTGTGTATTTCAGATGTCTTACCCTACAGTGGGCTAGATTGTGTTTTAGTAAAGGTGCTTTTGTCTCCTCTTAATTTCTCTCAGTCTCCACCAAACTCACCCTGCTCCAAGATATTTTTAAAATATGAATCAATCACTTATTGACTCTGCTTAAAAACCTTTCGATGGCTCCACTGCCTTTATGATACAGTGCAAACAAGAGGAACAAGGTATGCCAGCCATCTGGCGCCAGCTGAGCCCTTTTTTCCACTCTTTTGCCCCTAGCGTACCGGATGCAAGAGGTTCCTAGGACAGACTGTACTTCCACTAATTTCTTTGTCCTTCCACATGTGGCACTGTAAGACAAGGAAGGAGGAGGATCTCTGGCAAGACCTTCTCTGATAAGCTTTTCTAGAGTTCATACACCACAATCCCCTCTTTGCTCCAAGGACTCCTGCTCCAAGGACTCTATGGTCTCATGATAGGCTGTTTCTTTACCCACCTCTGCCCTTAAACAACAGCTCCTGGAGGGCATCGATATATCTTACATATCCCTTTCTATGGGCCAGAGACATGCAGGCATTCACTCACGTATTAAATAAAGAAATTCTTTTTGTGTGTGTTAGATTGAACTTGACCTAGGCAACATTATTTTGACTCTTATCCTTCATCTTAGAACAAGACCCACCTATCTTTAAACCCCAAACCCACCTAAGAAAAGACCCTTCCCTGACAACTCCCTAGCAACACCCTAATATTCTTTTCCCTTAGTACTCTGTATCTACCCCAATGTATAGGCAGAAGACAGGTCCCAGACTCTGTTGGGCCCTCCTCCACAGGTTTCTCCTGAATAAACTTGTTACTGTTGAGCTGCTACTTTCCTCTTTCTTTACTTCATTCGCCCCTCTCCTTATGGTGTGTGGTAATCTTTCTTAATTTTGAGAGCCTAATCACTTTATGTTATGTTTGAGATAAACTCTCCAGAGTTTTGAAACTTTTTGGTTTTCCATTTAACATTCCACATTTCCTAAATGAGAAGTAAAAGAATATATCCTTTCCACAGTCTTGGAAAAAAATGTACTTTTTGTGAGAGTTTAGATTTCTATTAATTGAAATGTACCTTCCAAAAGTATAAACACTTGTTGATAAGAAAAAAAAAAGGACTATATTTTTACCTAAACCCATCATAGTCAAGTTTTCTACGTGCTGTTGTTAAGTAACCCCTTTAGGCATAGAAGGATAAAGAAATCTAAATGAGCATCAAGGTCCTACAACTGATCATTAACGTTACTGAATTATCTATTCTTTCCCTTTTACAGAGTTAAAAGAGCTGTAAGCTAGCTTCCACGGTAGAGTTATGATTAAATGGGGCTTATTACCAGTCTTTTTATATTTGGTACTAAAGGCCTGTAAACTGTTTAAAAAGCTGGACATTTCCAGGTTATTAACTTCCTTGTACAATATCTACTAAGAGATGAATTTTATGTTTTGCAACTAACTTGGGACCTCATAGAAATAAATCTTTTTTTTTTTTTAGTTTTAAGTTTTATCTCACAGATAATCATTTACAAGGAAAACCAAACTTTCTCTAAAAAGCAAGAATATCCTTCTACACTATGTCCAACATACATTTATCTCATAAACATTTATTTGCCAACCATACTACCCTTCCTAAATGTGGTTTTCTGAGCTCTCACTATGAAGAAAGAACCCATTATTATAGATCTGCTACAGGAGAGTTCAAACAAACAATGATGTACCATTGGGAGTGGGTTCAAGTTCAAACTAACAGAACAAAGAATATGAGAATGCAGCATCAGGAGTCAGAAAAACTAGAGTGTCCCATTCACAAGTAGATGACACTGCCACTTTCTATAAGCTCCTCATAACTTTTTCCTTAATCAGGTTTTCTATAACCATGACCTAACCAAGTGGACAGACTGAGCTGTCATTAAAAGCTCATGTGAGAGACTGGAGCAGTGGCTTGGCAGTTCTGGCGCTTGCCTGGTATGTGTGAGTGCGGGAATTCAAATCCCAGCACCATGTACACAACAAAAGTCACAAGAAAAATTAAATAAAAATTGTTTCTCTCTTTCACTGTCCCTCTCAAAAAAAAAAAAAAAAAAAAAGCAGCTCATGTGAACTTGACTATCATTCTGCGTCAGAGAGGTGCAGCAGACACTCTCACAACCAGCAACAAGGTTGCTGAGAACAAAAAATATTCTCAGAAGCCACTGATACAATATGGCAAGTTTTCCTGGTATTTTTTTTCAAGAGAATTTAGAATAAACTTCCAAATAACCTAGTCAATCTCACTTTTTTCTTTTATTAGTGCATTACAGTTGCATATAGTAGTTAGATTCATTTTGACATAATCATACAAGCATGGAATTTAATTTACTCCATTTCAGTCCTTGCAGTCCCAACATTTCCACCCCCTCCTCCTTTTGCTTGTTTGCCTGCATCTACTCTAGTGGTCTACTTTCCTCTCATTTATTTATTTTTAGTTGATGCTTTACAGATACACATAAAGGTGGAATTCATAGTGACTACATGCACATGGTGTAATTTTGTCAAATTCAATCCACATTTCCTCCCCTTTCCTGTGTCTCCTCCCTTCCCCTCAATCTCTTTCTATTCCAGTAATCTTCCCTCTTTTTTATTTTAAAGAATGAAGGACAGGGAAAGAGAGGGAAAGGGAGAGGGAGAGAGGGAAAGGGAGGGGGAGAGAGGGAAAGGGAGGGTGAGAGAATACCAATTTTATTTAGTTTCACATGTAGCTTTTGTTCCTCTAACACTTAGTTGTGTATGTGGTGCATCCTTACCAAGGCCAGGCAAGCACCATAACCACTGAGCCACCACTCCAGCCCCCCTCTTTGTTTTTCTTAAAGAGAGAGAGGGAGGGAAAGAGGGAGGGAGAGAGACAGAGAAAGAGAGAGGGAGAGAGAGAGAATGAATCAAGTTTATTTAGTTTATTATCTGGTTCTCATTGCTCCGAAACTTAGTTGTAAATGTGGTGCTGGTGTTCGAACCCAGATCCTCACGCATGACAAGCAAGTGCCATACCATTGTTGAATCACTGCTCCAGCATGTCTTCCCTCTGCCTTTATGATACTAAGCCTGTATTTTAAGGGGCCAAGGGAGAGCACAGGAAGGCTGGTGAAAGGGTTCAGGAGGGATGCAAGAAACATTTAGCTGATAGTTCTGTTTGTATATTATTTGCTATGACTGCCGTATAAGTATAGAAATCAAAATCCTCCATTTTTCCATTTGGAAACAATCTACTAAATTAGATTATTTCCATGGTCTTGTCCCCAATTAACATCAGCTGACTTTAGGAAAAACATTACCAGACTTTAGGAAAGGACCTGTGCCAATGTCGCCTAGGAAACCTAAGGGAACATACATTATTCCCTTTTCTTCAGCAGAAATTTCATTCCTGAATAAAACAGGAATCCAAGGGCAGGCTTCACACTTTCAGCCACTCAACAAACCTTTCTTTGAAGGCCTCGCATATGCCAGGCCCTCATAGTGTAGAGGCAGAAACAGAAGAGAAAAACACCTGCAGTCTTTGTGCTTTTCTTGCTCATTAACCGCGGCTCACTTTCTCTTTGGTCAGCTCTTTCCAAGTATACAAGTAACACAGGATATAGAAGACCACAAAAAGTCCTCCTGACCATCCCAGTCCCAACACTCCCCTACTAAAAAAGAACACAGGGTCTGCCTCAAGAGAGCACTGAAGTCTCAGGGAAGGAACAGGAGCCATGGTATGAAGGAGGACAGCACTCTTCTTTCCTCAGGGTAAATTAGTTTGTACTTCATTCAAGATAGTAAGCAAGTTTCCAGAAAGCTACTATAAAGTTAAACGTTAGTGAACATTGTAAGTTTTCATTCTCCAAATGAACTTGTTTTATAAAGGAATTCTAATGGTAATCTTTTCATAAGAGCTGTATGCAAATCCATATTTTCATACAACTTAAAACAAGGTATATACATGGATGTAACTTTCTAGATAACATAGCCATAAACATTCTTCCTGCCCAAGTACCATACACTTTAGTGTGTGGGGGGGTGTGTATGCATGTGCACATGTATATATCCATCTGCTAAGCACATTGCTAAACTAAATTGTCATTTAAAAAAAAATCCAATAAGTGAAGGACCTATTGTATGTGAGAGAAGGGAAGATAGAGTTATTTTTACATTCCAAGATAGGCTGCTGAAAGCCAGAAATTCTGATCTTCTGAGGACCAGGAGGAAAAAACAAGTGTGTCCTAAAACAACCACAATTTCTGCCTCATTCTAGCATAGGGTTTCATTACTACAGTCAATACTGTCAACAATCAACTGTCATATCATTTCATTATTCATCAGGTTCTGTGCAAAGCCTGGTCTTAAAGATTAAAAAAAAAAAAAGTTATATGGGGCTGGAGTGGTGGCTCAGTGGATATGCCGCTTGCCTGCCATTGGCAAGGACGTGAGGTTTTTCAAACCCCAGCACCACATACACAGCAAAGTGTCGGAGCAACGAAAACCAGATGAAAAACTAAATAAAACTGATTTGTTTTCTCTAAGAAAAAAAAATTGTATTACCTCATTCCTGACATCAGCAATATTCTTTCATTTACTATTATCTTTTTCTTCTAACTCAGACATATGTGCAATGATATAAAAGTAGGATTTAGAAATAGAAGAAAAAGGAGTTGGGGATTTAGCTTGGTGGCAGAGCACTTGCCTAGCATGCGTGAGGCCCTGAGTTCTGTCCTCAGCCCTGAAAGAAAAGAAAAGAAAAAAAGAAATGGAAGAAAATATTTCTAGCTCTGAGAAAATTACTCAAAAATTTCAAACACATTTTTTTGGCCGGGCATGAGATTGCATGCCTTTAATCCCAATGGCTTGGGAGGATGAGACAGGAGGATCTCATGTTCAAAGCCAGCCTCAACAGCTTAGGCCCTAAGCAATGTAGCAAGACTCTGTCTCTAAATAAAAAATAAAAAGGGCTAGAGATATATGATCAGTGTTTAAGTACCCCTGGGGTTCAATCCCTGGTACCCCCAAAATTTTATTTTCTGTAGTATAGTATTACTGTTATTTCAGTTGCAATTGACAAAAACTGAAAATATCTACTTTACATAAAAAGATATTTGCCTTAATTCATTTTGTATCGCTATAACAAAACACACAAGGTTGAGTACTTTATAAAGAAAAGAGGTTTATTTTGGCTCACAGCTCTGAAGGCTAGATTGGGCAACCATGTCTGTTGAGGGGCTCCTGCTGTGTCACAACATAGTGAATGTCAACAGACAGCATGGGGGCACATGTGAAAATAGTCAATGCACGTGGATGAGAACAAATGTGGAATGGCCTTGCTTTATAACAGCCTTCCAAGGATAGTGCCCCCAAACTTAATTGTCTCCCACCAGACCCCACTTCTTAAAGGTTTTAGCACCTCTCAATACTATTATACTGGGGACCAAGCTTACCCAAACTGTACCATTGTTCATGATATACTTACTGTTCAGTTAAAAAACAAAAACAAAAAACAACAGAATACTACACACTAGGAGACTGTTTCCTACGAAAAGACCACATATGGATCTAATATATATATATTCATCCAAACAGTCTAGAAGAATATTTACCAAAATATCTTTGGTTGAAGAGAACCTGAAAGACTAGAAAAGATGTGGATAGAGAGGGGGTGGGGCATGGAGGACACTGCAAGTAGAAACCTCTGTGCAATGTGACAATTTATCAGTGGGACAAAACTTGTTAGAGTTGTAGACCTTCCAAACTAAGACCATAGGTTTCATGTTAATTGAAAAAACCAGAAGTCATGTGCAGAGGGTCTGTTGTCACTTCAGTTTAATAAGCAGCAAGACAAGGCTCTTGTGAGGAAGGGGTAAAAGAAACAGCATTACAGTGGACTGATGGAAGGACTCAACAATGGGCACTGAAGAATGCATTGCGCCTCCCTGTCCAGTCATTCAACTCTCACATCTTTACCGAGTGCCTAATATATTCTGAGCCCTGCTCTAAGCACCAGACTCAGTGACCTGGTTAAGTCAGCAGGCAAGTGAGAGACACGGGCATTAATCACATGGTCACACAAATAAGTCTGTATTTTTAAAACATGTCAAGTTGTAGAAAAGTAGGGTGCTATGAGACTGCTGATAGCAGGAAGAGGGGTGGGATGACAAAGGAAAGATTTGTGAAACAGAATCATAGCTTCTGATATCCCCAAAGTCTGGAAGGGCCTGAGGTGTGGAATGCAACCACATGGCTGAGGGAGAGGGCTAGAGGCGAGATGAGATTAGAGAAACTGGCAGTGGCACGTTGCAAAGGGCCTGGTGTTCTTCATCCTGAGAGTGATGGGAAGCTGTTGTTTGATACAAGATCCAGAATGCACTGAAAATCCCTCTCACTGCAGGGGTAGCAGGGTAAGGACCTCAGCAGTAACAACCCTGTGCAGCAGTCCAGGGAAAAGGCAGCAGCTTCAGTTAGGGTGGAATGGTGAAAACAGAAAGAAGAATGAATCTGACATTGTACCAGAAAGCAAAGCCAGAGAAATTAGAATGATGAACTGAATGTAGGGGCAGGGAGAGAGGCAGCAGGCGCTAGCATTGTTAACATTTTTCTCCATATTCTTTTATTGACATGCTAACAAAACAGACTTGGTGAAGCACACCTGAGATGTATTTCACGTGGTCTTAACTTGTTCACGGAAAGATGAGCCTTTTAGATCTAACTTGAATTTAAAAGTATTAAAAGCATTCACACAAATAAATTCACCTCACACTACTGTGAAGCTTAGTCTCTCAACTACTTACCTAATGTAATTATTACCAACAGCGGAAGATTGAGTGCCTCCTAAGCATGATATGTGTACACTCTCAGGCTGGAATAGTGGCTTGGTGGTTACAGAGCTTGCCTGGCATTCATGAGGACGCATGTTCAAATCCCACCCAGCAACAACTCAAATCCTAGCACAACGTACACAACAAAGTCTCGGAACAACAAAGGCCACGTGAAAAATTAAGTAAAAAATGTTTCTCTCTTTCTCTCTCTCTCACTGTCCCTCTTAAAAAAAAAATGTGTACACTCTCATTTATAATCTTCATCATCACCCTACTTGGTGAGTATAATTATTATTCCCAATTTACAGCTGAGGAAACTGACCTAAAACAGTTTAATGATATGACCAACCAACACAACCAACAGGGGACTGAATTTGAATCCAAATCCAGGTCTATTTGACTCAAACGTTCCTATTTCAGCCAATAAAAAACTACATTGTCGGGGCTGGAGCGGTGGCTCGGTGGTTACATAGCTTGCCTGGCATGCACAAGTACACGGATTCGAACCACAGCACCCACGTACACAACTAAGTGTTAGAGCAACGAAAGCCATGTGAAAAACTCAATAAATAAATTGATTCTCTGTGTCCTTCTCTCTTAAAACAAAACAAAATAAAACAAAACAAAAAAACTACATTGTCTCAAGAGCCACAAAACATTTTCCCTCACTACTGCCAGGGCAACTCTGAATGAGAGTAACCTTTAAACACTGACAAACCTAACCAGGGAGGCTTCTGGGAAACTCAGGAGAATGAAAACTACAGGACCTGAGAGCAGCACCATAGTCAACACAGAACAGACCAAACTGAGACCTCAGACAACCCATATCCTTCTCTCCAAATGAATCAGACCTAGTCACTGAATTCTAGGTGAAGACGATAAGTGGTTGGTTTGAGTCTTTGGGACAGATCCTCATTGAAGACTAATGTACAATTCCCAATATTATGTACCATCTTCTTCAGCTGACTTTTCTCCCACAAGTGAGAGAAGTAAACGGCAGTGAAAAATAGGGGGTCAAACTGGTGACCTTCAGGCTAAATGAATTCCTGGATTCCTTAGCAGTCTTTGGGTTCAAATTATCAATACTATTTTATTTCCTTTAAGAGTACATGGCAGGAGCAGTGACGCCGTAGGGGCTTGGCTCCGTCTCTAGCATCGCCAGAAGACGTGCAGGGAGCGAACTCCCTTTATTCCATGCCGGTTCGGTTCAGTTGCAGATCCCGACCGCCTGTGAATCTGGGACAAGACCATGTACTTGGACGAGAACCGGAGCACCTGGCTAACCATTCTCATCAAGACAGACAATAATCTCCAAGTACTCATGCGCCAGGAAGATGTCCCCTTAGGGGAGGCTATAAGGCCCAGTCAGTTGACTTTGTACCAGCTGCCTTTGACGTGGCAGCTGTAACCTGGAAGAAGATACCGAGGCTTGGACTCCAGCATGTGGCGCATAGGGTACCACATCTAGCTCTGCGGCACAGAGGACATGCTCCTTGAGCAGCTGCCACAGTCAGACTGACCTGGTCTTGCAGTCCTGCCTCCATCGGCCCAGGCTACTGTGGTGCCATTTGTGTTCTGTTCCCCTTGTTTGCTTGTCCCGTGTTCTTCACCGTGCTGTGGTCCAGGAGGAAGCTGATGACCGAGGACCAGTCCCACCCAGGCTGCTGGACATGCCTGTAGCCCTCTTGGCTCCCCCAGCCCCCAGCACTGTTGTCCCCTGGTGGGTGCCCAGGGAGGCTCTGGGTCCGTGATGCTTCCTCCAGGTTTCCATCTGTACCTGTGCCTCTGGTTTTCTCAGCTGGCAGATGATTTTTAGGCCTCTCTCTCCGTCCCTCACAGCAACTAGTGTCTTGTGCTAGTCTCGGGCTGTTCTGTTCTGTCCTCCTGGCTTCCTGTACCTCTGTTCACCTGAGCATGGCCTTGGAGACCTGGGCCAACTGTCCCCAGGGTGCCCCGCCTGCAAAATCCCACCCATCCACGAGGTTCAGGCTCAGCTCAAGGGAAAGCCTGAGAGGAGCTGTGTCCTTGTTCAGGACCCAGGATCCCATCTGCCAGTGACCTGCCATCTGCCATGTAGCAGGACACCGTGCACCGGGTCTCTGGTCGCCCTCCTATTGAATGGAGAGAGAGAGGTTGTGTTACCCCCCTTGACAGGTGCCCCAAAACTAGCGTCATGAGGTTTTATATAGCATAAACACTTTGTAATGTTGACTGATTAAATGCAGATACTTTAAAAAATAAACAAATAAAAAATAAAAATTTTAAAAAAGAGTACATGGTGGGGGGGCCTGGAGCAGTGGATCAGTGGTTGCAGTGCTTGTCTGGCATGCACAAAGACACAGGTTCAAACCCCAGCACCATGTATACAACTAAGTGTCAGAGCAACGAAAGCCACATGAAAAACTAAATAAAAATTGATTCTGTCTCTCTTTTGCTGTCCCTCTCTCTTTAGAGGAAAAAAAAAAGTACATGGGATTTCTCAATTTTCCAAGAATTGGGGGGGGGGTCAGATTATAATGAAAACAGGTCTTAGCAATCACAGCCATTCTGCTGAAACCAAGGGTGTTGGTAAACAGCAACAGGGAAGATGCTAGAAACAACTGAGGTAACAGAGAGACTTTGGAGTGTGGAGAGACACTGATGAAATGACCAAACCAATTTCAGTTCCTCATACCACAAACACACTTGAGAGTTTAAGCCTTTCCAGCAGCCACTTGCTCATACTGTACTATCTATACAATGGAAAGCTCGTAAAGAAGACGATTCTAAAATATAAAACACCAGTCTCTGTGTGAGACTAGTAAAGAAAAGAAAGATTTGCAGCTTTGTGCTTTAATCCTGATCTTAAAAAATCTCTGCTTAGAGGAAAACACTGACTCTTGAAGTCAATGCATTATTTCACTGATCAAAACATACTAGAAAACTATATTTCCCTGAACAAAAGTTCTCAGAATACAGGTGAAATATCTAGGAACTTAATGAGACCACTACATAGAAGCAAATCAAAAGCATTATTTCTAAGGCAAATAAAAGAAAACATGAATTATTTTTAAAATCATACTGAGGCAGGCACAGTGATGCATACCTATAACCTCAGCAACTCAGGAGGCTGAGGCAGGAGGATCCCAGTTTAAGGACCGTCTCAGCAACTTATTGAGGCCCTAAGTAACTGAAACAGACCCTGCCTCAAAGCAGGGAGGGGGGGCTAGGGATGTAACTCATTGGTTAAGTGCCCCTTAATCCCCAGTATCTAAATAAATAAATAACATTAGAAGACCCAGTTTCTCATTATGACTTAGGAAATAACACCTTTGCCCAGAGCTAGGTTTACTGAGTGCTTACTATGTGCCAGGAACTATATTGAGCACTTTTTATTTATTAAAATTTTTACAATAATCCAGTGAAATATTATTATTGTTATTTCAAAGATGATGAACAGATGTTGAAAGTTTAAGTAATTTGCTCAAGATCCTACAATTACTGCGTGAGAATTTGAAACTTGGCCTTTTGCCAGGTTAACCCTATTTTTTAAACCATTACAGCAGTCACTTTGTTTTGCAGGAGAAAATGGTTATTCTTCTCAGCAGAAAAGAGCTCATAACCAGAAAGTATTTTACAATTCAGCCATTGTTATAAGACAATGTAATATCCTGGACTGGATGCTGGAACAGAAAAGGGACAAAATGGAGGTAATTTAAGGTAATGACAGGAGAGGAAACTGAGGTAGGGGAATGTGAAGATTCTCTGAACTATCTTCATAACTTTTCTACAAATCTAGTTATTCCAAAATAAGCTGTATTTTAAGAATTCAAACTGTAATTCTATATGACATCAGAGCTGATATCTCCAACAAGTCAATGACAGGAGAGAAAAATCAGGGAGAGGTATTCCTTCGGATTAAAGAGATTTAAGAGATATAACAATCAAACATGCTATTGAATTATGGACTCTTGAGATCCTAGTTCAAACAAACCAACTGTAAAAGGACAATCTTGGGACCAGTATTGATTACAGTAGGAGTGCTAGATGATGCCAAAGAATCATGGCTCATCTTGTTAGTTATGATAACAACATGTGGTTCTATTACAAAGTGTCCTTCTCAGAGAACAACCTTGAAGTATATTAGAGGTGGGAGTAAGGGGAAAGGGAGGGATGAAAGGATGGGGATGGGAATCAACAATGTAGCTTACTCTTTACTCTCTCAAGAAGCCAAACAATACTTATGCAATCATTTAATTTCTGGGAAATACACAATCAATATATATATATAAAGATATTTTATCTATTATAGGAGAGAAATATAGAAGAGTCAAAAGACTGGGGTGGGTGATATGGGGGTGATTTTGGATTAGGATCAGGGATATACCATATGGTTATTACATATTTATTTGCATTTATGATTGTACAATAACACAACTCCTCAATAAAATTTTTTTAAAAAGATAAAAAAAGAATATATGAAACAAGGAAAAAATTCTTTTTTTTTTTTAAAGAAAGAAGGACAGTGATAGAGACAGAATCAATTTTTATTGAGTTTTTCACATGGCTTTCATTGTTCTGACACTTAGTTGTGTACGTGGGTGCTGGGGTTTGAACCCGTGTACTTGCGCATGCCGGGCAAGCACCACAACCGCTAAGCCACCACTTCAGCCCCTAGAAAAAATTCTTGATAAAAATTCTTTAAAAAAAATAAAGTTCAACTAGTAGGGAAGAAAACAAGCATGACTTCCTTGAAGTAAGAACATGATAAGCTAATATCCAGTTTAAGAAAGGAGCAACACACACACACACACACACACACACACACACACACAAAAGAAGAAGAAAAAAGAAAGAAAGGAACAACACATCATTATAATACAGAGAAGGTACTGCGCACGATTCTGGGTTTACTGGGTGGTTTTTTTAATGAGGACCTTGAGGATGTTACATGGGAGGGATGGCAGATAACTTGCCTAAGATATAAAGCAGATTAAAGGATATGTTAAATTTCAAAAGGTCATCCCTGAAAAAGAAGGGAGAACATTCTAGGTGAAGAAAATAAATGGGAAGGTGGGGAGGCCCCACGGAATAATGGGCAGGAGCAGAAGACTGCTGGCAGATCAGGTAGATCACATCTTCTTTTGAAAACTGTCAATGCCAGGCTATAGGATTTATATGTTATGTGAGAAAAAGTCACAAAGGGCTTGATTTCAGGGTGGGAAGGTATAAGCCTAGAGTGATCCAGTTACGGAGGTTGTTTCAAGAAACAAGAGGAGCTGTGGGGACAGGAGAAGAGTCTGGAACAGGGAGAGGTGTCCATTTGTTTTTTCTTCGGGTAAATAAGTTGCCAAGAACAAATCCCAACAAGAATAGCACACATATCTACAGGGAGCATTCTTTTGTATGTATGTAGCCAAATCATGCCACAAATAAGGCCAATTCAAATCTTTAATACCTTCAAATCACCTCTCCCAGCCTCTGTTTGCCATCATTGTTGGCAATAACACTCCTGCTTTTAGGCCTTGAGAAAGAAGCCACTTTAGTGGTCTGTAAGACCTGTTTTCACTATCTACTACTTCTTTCAGTATGATTTCTGTTCTACTGTAGTTTACAATTAGTGTATTTGCGTGTGTGGATGTGTGTGCCCGTTTGGGTTTATATATACAGCACAAAATCAACCCTGAACTGAGTTTATATTACTATCATATTGTTCTAGTGACAGTAATAACAACAATCATGGTGTCAATGCTTTACACATTATTGTGTTTGATCTTCATAATATCCTGTGAAATGAGAGGTACCTCTCTTTTGTATAAGTAGATAAGGGGCACACACTTGGTACATGATAGCACCAGGATCTGAATGGGCACTTTGTGCCCAGAGGCCTCATCCATAATCACTCGGCCATGCTGCCTCTTTCAAGGTCTGCCAACAAGAAAATAGATTTTCAATGGTATGATCTCTTCAATGGAACACTATTTATCTGTGAAAGAAGAATAATTCACTAAAGCTACATAAATCCACAAAAATAAACATAAAAATGTATAGGAAAAATGCAATTTGTGGGGCTGGAGAAGTGGCTCAGCAGTAGAGTACTTGCCAGGCATGTGTGAGGATCGGGGTTTGAACCCCAGCATCACATACACAACTAAGTGTCAGAAAAACAAAAAACCATATGAAAAAATAAAAATGACTCTTTCAAAAAAAATGCAATTTGCATAGTAACACAAATAGTACATGCTATATAAAATCTGTAATGAAAGAGACCACTGGTTAAGAATAGTAAATGTGGGGCTCAGTGGTAGAGTGCAAGGCTCTGATCCCAAGTGCTGCAAAAACGGAAATAAATTAACTAAATAGCTTTAAAAAAGAATACGCCAATGTGTGTGCATGTGTGTGTGGGGGCGTTTTGTTTGTTTAAAGCACAAAGACATGTATAGAAGTGACAGATACCCAATTTAGGAAAAGTTGTTTCCTCCTAGAGGAAAAGCAGTAGGAGGGGTAAGAACCAGAAGAGAAAAGTATACTAATATATTTCAACTATGTTTCCAATGTTTTATTTCTTAAGGTTGGTGCTGAATATTTGGAAACTCTTTATTACTTTCTAAACATTGCTAGTGTTTTTTTTTTTTGTTTGTTTGTTTGCTTGCTTTAAAAAAAAACAGTGCATACAGTATCTTAGGATATTTAGAAACATATCCTAAGATAAGTTCACAAAATTTCAAAGCACTGTTTCTGCCACCAAGTGGCACTTACAGATATTACATGCATACAACTTTCAGAAGATGAAAGAAAGGGTCACAGTTTGACTTAGATCAGTGGAAGTGCCACAACTTGATACACATACATTTCTAAGATACAAGTAAAACAATCTACCCTAAGTTAATTTTAAACAGGTTTCATAATAAATGTCTTTTTTTTTTTTTAAGAAAGAGGGACAGTGAGAGAGAAAGAGAGAAACAATTTTTATTTAGTTTTTCATGTGGCTTTCGTTGCTCTGAGACTTCATGTGGTACTGGGGTTTGAACTTGTGTACTCACCATGCGCTGTAACCGTCCAGCCACCGCTTCAGCCCATAATAAATGTCTTATATTTAATTAAGGATATTGCAAAACCAGTAAGATTAACAGAGAACTTGGCATGTACCAGCACCTTGCTCAACGAAGAAAATCTGCCTTCAGATTTGCCACTCTGGCAGAAAAATCACCAGAGATACCACCTGCTTTGGACACTGGGACCTGCTGGTCACACTGGCTATATGCCTGTCTAAATCACATATATCGTGGGTGATGTTACAACCATGCTCTTCAAGATGATCCTAGGCAATCCCTGTTTCTTTATATCTCTAACACTCAATTCAAAGAGCTGAAGCCTGCATCAAATACATGTATCCTGGCTGCAGGGAAAGCTGACAAGGCTTTCTGCTACTCAAGAAGAAGCAATCCTCAGCATCCTGTTGAGACTCATAAACCAAGCAAAGGATTACAATGAAAAACAGAACTATGTGACAGTAACACCCCCCACACACCCGGGAAATCTTTCCCATAGGTGAATGGTCTTTCTTGATAGGAACTCATCACATTAAGACTTTTTTTTTTTTTTGAGAGAGAGAGAGGGAAAGAGAGAGATAAAGAATCAATTTTTATCTAGTTTTTCATGTGGCTTTTGTTGCTCCAACAGTTCATTGTGTACGTGGTGCTGGGGTTCGAGTGTGCATCATGGAGCATGCCAGGCAAGCAGTGTAACCAATGAGTCACTGCTCCAGCCCAAGACCTGTTTTAATGTAATTAAAATGTAGCACAGAGGGGCTGGAGCAGTGGCTTAGCAGTTATGGGGCTTGCCTGGCATGCACGAGTACATGAGTTCAAACCCCAGTACCATGTACACAATGAAGTCTTGGAGCAACGAAAGCCACATGAAAAACTCAATAAAAATTGACTCTGTCTTTTTCTCTATCACTGTCCCTCCATCTTAAAAAAAAAAAAAAGTGTAGCACAGAACTAGAATCCCAGTAACTGAGGAGGTTGAAGCAGGAGGATTGCAAATTTGAAGCCAGCCTCAGCAACTTAGTGAAATCCTGTCTCAAAATAGAAAATAAAAGGCCAGTTGTGGTGGTACACCCCTGTAATCAGTGATTTGGGAGGCTAACACAGGAGAATGCAAGTCTGTGCGATTTAGTGAGCAGTCCATCTCTAAATAAATAATAAAAGGGCTGGAGATGTGGCTCAGTACCACAAATAAAATACAATAAAATAGGCTGGGGATGTAGCTCAGTGTTCTGCAGAACACTTGCCTAACATGTGAGCAACTTTGTTAAATCCCTAGTAACACACAAACACTCAAAGTTAACATTTTGTCATTTCTACCAGAAGTGGATTTAATTTGAGAGGCAAAGAATAAAAGATTTAAATGCAGTAACAGTCGAATACTTGACAATATTAAACAATGTTTTTGAAAATTGACTATGGCTACTCTGGGGCAGGGATTTTCAAGCTTCTGTAATGGCCAGATACTAAATAGTTTATGCCTTTTTTGCTACTAGACATTTTTTTATACAATGCTAACTTCCTAAATGAAACACTGGCTACCACATTTCCAGAAGGAATGCCCAAAGATCTACACAAACCTACACAATCATAACTTTTTGAAAGGACAAAGAATAGGTTTATGATAACAGGAAGGTAGGATTATAGATATATGCCTCTACAACTGGCCTAGTGAGAGGTACTTTTGAGAAGAAAGAGCTTTCTATGCCTCTCAAATCACATCTAAGACCCACCTGGTAGGAAGAAAACAATCAATTTCTAATCTAGTAAGTTTAAGAAAATGGATATTTGTTTTGTTTACTGTGAACAGATAAACAGACAATTTTTCTAAAAGGGATGGGGGTGTAGGTCAGTGGTAAAGCACCCCTGGGCTTCCATACCCAGTACTGCAAAAGTAAACAAACTAATAAAAAATAGCATTTGTTTGTATTATGGACAAGGGAATGAGAAAAAGAAAATGGGCACAAAGAAATCCTTCTTCCAATCTGTGGTAGAGACAGAAAAAAAGAAAGAGAGACTGTGTGTGTGTGTGCTCGCGCATGCACATGCGTATACATATGGAGACAAGCACACAATACAGGCATATACTCTAAGAGCCTACTAGAAAGTGCCAGATCTACTTTGTATTAGAAAACATCACCCTCTAGTGACTGCTACTGAATTTGTAGCATACTCAATTATCAAGAATTTACAATATTTTGAGTGTTCTACTTAATTAAATGCTTTCAGAAATACAATCAGCATTATAATTAAGTGTTGGGGGTGCTGGGAAGAGGAATCTCCTGAGGTTATAGGAAAACTTTCCATGTATGTTGTTTTTGAATTTTCCTATGAAGAGCTCTACACCTTAGTGTCTCATAGTGGTCTGTGATCAAAAATAGGGGCAAACAGACATTTTGCCAGTGAGAAAATTAATGAATCATTCCAAGTGCTCCAAATTCCTATTTTTGCAATTTACACCTTCTTTTCTTTTTTTTAAAAAGAGAGTCAATTTTATTCATTGTTTCACCTGGTTTTCATTTTTCTGACAGTAGTGCGTTGTGTAGCTGGGGTTTGAATCTGGGTCCTCACACATGCCAGGCAAGTGCTCTACTGCTGAGTCACCTCTCCAGCTCCACAATGTATCCTTTATGTATGCCATCATAAGGAATATAAGATCTGATAGCTAAATGAAGCCCACCCTTTGTTCTATAACTTATGTAACATTAACTATGTACACCTTCTTATAGGGTTTTCCTATTTTTCCCCATCCCTTAATTTTAGAATGCTATCATCATGTATTTCAGCAGACTTCAAGTAATTTTCCCCTTGAATGTGTATATTGAATATCTCATCTCACAAAAATAAAATTCTTACTTTCTCAACTGTGCAACTTAGAAACTGTATGCAGTTTTCTGACAGGTCTGAAGGCTAAGAGAAGAGGGCCAAAAAAACCACAAAGCTAGTCTGACAGGGGCCAGGGACACTCTCTTGCCTTCGATGAACATGATGTTTGGATGCTCCAGAAACATGAAACTGTAAATCTACATTCTAGAATATAATCCTCTGAGCTGGATAAACAAGGCTGAATTTGAGAATTATTTTCTGATCTTGTGAGCTGAGTTTTAGTCTGATTAATTTTTCCCCAAAACAGAGAAGTAATAGCTGAGGTAAGAGATGTACACAGGCAACTGAAGTCTGTTCACTTTATTTGAAAGAAATAATTTTTGATATCCCAGGTGGAGAGAATGTTTAATAGTTTACAGTTAATATCCCTGAAGGGCAGGACATGGTTAAGAATTATTTTATAAAAAAGAGGGGCAAGTAGGATTGAAAACCCTTATCTGTTCAGACCAGAACTTACTGAAATGAACAATCATTTTTTCTCTCTCTCTCTCTCTCTCTCTTTAAAGAGCAGAACAGAGGTAAAGAGAGGATAACTTTATTTTTTCATCTGGGTTTCGTTTTCCTGACACTCATTTGTGTATATGGTGCTAGGGTTTGAACCCTGGTCCTCAAGCATGCCAGGCAAGCACTGTAACCACTGAATGATTGTTGAGGGCTCCTTAAGGTTATTATTCTGAGATACATAATGAAAATTACCACTGAATAGAAAAGTATTTTTTCTGACCTTTTCACTATTGCTATAGGGTATCCTCATTTGTAAGTTGGAAAATATTCTAAATTTTAAGTAAAATTACAAATTGTATTTTGTTGTTGTTGAAACAGAGTCTTACTATATTGCCCAAGCTAGTCTTGAACTCCTGGGCGAAATTAAGTCTCCTGTGCCAGTCTCCCAAGTGCTGAAACTATGGACATGTGACACTACCCCTAGATTTAGAGGTATTTTTAAAATGAGAGCTATATAATATTGAACTCACCTACCTTTTACATTTTAAAAAACTATATATAAAATTCTGATTAACGAATAATGTAAATAAAGATGGGGGGTGGAGCAATGGCTTAGTGGTTTCAGCATTTGCCGCACATGCGCAGGGACACAGGTTCGAACCCCAGCACCACGTACACAACGAAGTGTTGGAGCAACGAAAGACACGTGAAAAACTAAATTAAATTGATTCTCTTTTTCTCTCTCTCCCTCTCACTGTCCCTCTCTCTTTAAAAAAAAAAAAAAAGAAATTTATGTGGGGGCCTTCAGTGGTGGCTCAGGAGTAGAATATTTGCCTGGCATGCATGAGGACGTAGGTTCAAGCCCCAGTACCACATATACAACTAAGTGTTGGGAAAACTAAAACAAGATAAAAATAAATAAAATTGATTATTTCTTTCTCTCTTAAAACAAAAAAAATCTATGTGGGGCTGAGAGTCACAGAGGGCTTGCCTAGCATACTTAAGGCCCTGGGTTTAAGCCTCTTGTGCAGCAAAAAAGAAAGAAAAAAAGGTATTCTTCTATTTCACATGATAAACAGGTAAAGAGAGAAGGCAGGAGAGGAAGCCAAAGGGAAGGGTAGGGCAAAGGCAACAAGGAAGTCAGAGGAGCCACCTCGAACCCACACTGATGCCAGCAGTGCATCACTAAACTGCCTTAATAAAGGCTCTACCACCTGGAGGGAACCACTACCTACCTGACTTCTGGCTCTGGCACCCAGCAGCCCTCAGAGTGAAGCTAGACCAAACTCATGAGGACACCAGCTGCAGATCCTTTCGTTTCCACACTTATAAGTCAAAGATAACAGATCTGTTTACCTAATACTCATTTCTTAAGGATTAAATGGGAAGATTTTGAACAGTGTTATGGTTTGGATCTAAAATGTTCTCCAAAGACCATGTGCTAAAGGCTTGGCTACCAACCCGTGATGCTACATCTCTCTCTCTCCCTCTCTCAAAAAAAGAAGGTAGTGCAACCTTTAGAAGGTGGGGATTAGTTGGAGGAAGCAGATCACTGGGGGAAGGCCTTTGAAGGGGTATTTTGTCCTGCCCTTTTTTTCTCTCTCCTTCTGCATCCCAGCTGCCATGAGGTGAGAAGCTCTATTCCACCACAAACATAATGTACTAACTAACATTATGGAGTGATAGCTCCAAATAACTGTAGACTGAAACCATAAGCCAAAAAAAACCTTTCCTCCTTGAAGTTCATTATCTCAGGTATTTTGTCACAGTCACAGAAAGTTGACTAACATGAACTACCAAAGTAATAAAGTACTATTCAAATGTTGGCTACTGAATGGTATGGCCTCAGGATAATGCTTACTACTACTACACAAGAGGTCAAATATTAAGTATCAGCCCTTACTGTACCTGCAGTGAAAGCCAGAGCCCCTGACACATGTTCCTTAAGCAAGCTTTAAGATACCTCTTCCTGTCCTATCAGGAAGAGCCCCTTTGCTCCTAATCTTTACTCTCAAGGACCTACTCCAGTGTAAGCCTCCCACCATCCATGGATATATAAGGTTTCCCCAAGGTTCCCAGCTCTTGTTTGACATCTAACTATAAAAGTAGCTTCTTATGCTGTGAATTAAATCACTGTAAAAAAAATCACTTTAACTTTACAGAGTTAAAATACAGGGTTCTAATCTCTGTTAAAAATCTCAATGACTTTTATTTGAAGAAATAGGAAAGTCCATCCTAAAATTCACATAGAATCTTAAGGAAACACGAATGTTCAAAATAATCTTGAAAAATAACAAAGTTGGAGTTCTCACACTTCCTGATTTCAAAATACACTACACAGGTATAGTAATCAAAACAATGTAAGATTAACATAAAGATAAACACAGATACCTATACCTCCCTATATAAATGGTTGAATGTTTTTCAACATGGGTTGAACACTCACTGAGAAAAAAGAAAGTTTTTTCAAACAAATGGTGTTGGAAGGCTAGATATGGACTACAAAAAATAAAGCTGAACACACCCCTAACACACAGAAATTAAAATGAATAGAAGACCTGATCATAACACCTAAAATTATAAAATACACTCTTATAAGAAAATAGAGAGGAAAAGCTCCATAACATTGGATTTGGTAATGATTTCTTTTTTTTTTTTTTTTTTTGAAAGAGGGGACAGAGAGAGAGAAAGAGAGAAGCAATCCCTATTTAGTTTTTCATGTGACTTTCATTCCTCAGACACTTTGCTGCATACATGGTACTGGGGTTGGAACTCACGTCCTAGCACTTGCCAGTCAAGCGCCGCAACCGCTAAGCCACCGCTCCAGCCCCTGGTAATGATTTCTTAAATATGACACCAAGACCAGAGGCAATGAAAGAAAAAGTAGATAAACTGGATTACCTCACTAATCATTTGGGAGCACAAATTAAGACTGTAATTGGGGGGCTGGAGCAGTGGCTCAGTGGTTTCGGTGCTTGCCTGGCAAGCACGAGGACCCGGGTTCAAACCCCAGCATCACATACACAACTAAGTTTTGGAGCAACGAAGGCCATGTGAAAAACTAAATAAAGCTGTTTCTCTCTATCTCACTGTCCCTCTCTTTAAAAAAAAAAAAAAGAAGAAGAAGAAGAAGAAGACTGAAATTGGGAGGTTGGGGATTTAGCTCAGTGGCAGAGCGCTTGCCTAGCATGCGCAAGGGCCCCCGAGTTCGGTCCTCAGCCCTGAAAAAAAAGACTACAACTGGATACTATCTCATACCCATTAGGATGCCTCCCATCAAAAACAAAACAAAACCCAAAATAACAAATGTTGACAAGGATGTAGAGAAACCAGAACCCTTTTATAATGCTGGTGGGAATGTAAAATGATGCCACTGCTGCATAAAACAGTATGACAGTTGCTCATTAATTAATAACCATACGATTCAGCAATTTTATTCCTAGACATATACTCAAAAGAAATGCAAGCAGGGACCTGAAGGACTATTTGTGTACCTACAATCACGTCAGCATTATTCACAATAGTTAAAACAAAATTTTGGTCAAAGACTAATGTAAATTTGCTCAAGTGAGAAAGTATCAAACAGCCAAAAGATTCCTTTGACAGATAATCAATAAGCAAAATGTGCTATGAATATATATTAGAAAATTATTCAGCCTTGAAAGGAATGAAATTCTAACACAATGTAACATGGTTGAACCTTGAAGACATTATGCCAAGTGAAATAAACCAGTCATAAAAGAAATTCCATATAACTCCACTTATGTGAAGTATGAAGTCACATTCATAAAGACAGAAAGTAGAATTGGTGGTTTCCAGGTTAGAGTTGGAGGAGAGAGTTAGTTAGGTAATTATTATTCAAGGACTCCCAAAAGTTTCAGTCCCAAACAGTCTGAATTTGGAAAGAGGAAGAGTTCTAGAGATAGATGTTGTGATGGTTACACAACAATGTAAACATACTTAACATTACTGAACTGTATGTATGAAAGTGGTTCAGATGATAAATTTTATATTATGTGGTTTTCACTTAAGTCAATGCTGAGGCTCAAACCCAGTGTTTCATGCACGCTAGGCAAGTGTTCTACCTGCTACTGAACTACATTCCCAGTTCTGTGATGTTTTTTAACCACAATATTTTTTTTGTTTGTTTTTTAATGAGGCTCCAAGTTGCAGAACTAGAAGACGGACAAATTATAAGGCTCAAACTCTACTCCTTTTCCCTTTGCAGATGAAGGAACAGAAAATCCCACACCGAACAAAACCAAGAGCAGAAACAAAGTACACCAATTCTTAGTAGATTTGTTACTACAAAGCAACCAAAACTCAAAACAAAGAAAACAGCCAGTATATTGGGGAAAGACGCAAGAAAGAGGTAAAGTGGGACAAAGTCAACAAAAGTGGAAGAATAACAGGAAGAAAGATAAAGGGAAAATTCCAAGAATATTTTTAAAGTAAAAAAGCATGGAAGAGTGGGGAGGGGAGGAGGAGGGAGAACAGGGAGGGATCTAGGGGGTAATTCTGGTTTAAGAATATATGTGTATTATATTGTTACTTTATATGCATTTATGATTGTACAATAACTCAATTCCTTAATAATTTTTTAAAAAGCATGGAAGAAATGATTAAAGATCTTATAAATATAGGATGATCTCTGTTTTGCAGGAATGCATGTCTGAAACTCTCATTTATAATGCTGTGGATAGAGCTGAGTTCTGGAAATTCCCATATAAGGTAGTTAGTTATTTCCTTAGACAGACAATGCAGCTCCCATCTGAAAATGAAATTAAGAGAAAAAGAGTTGGCAACAACATCCATATATACATTAGAGGCTGTGGTTTCCATTCTCAAGGGTTAGCAATTTGCCAAAACACGTCATTGTCTGCTGCTCCATAGTTCAGCATTTAGCAGAGTTTTCCTGTAGTCCTTGACGGTAGTGATGATAAAGGTCAGTCTGACTTTACTGCCTCCCACATTTGCCCTCAGACAGTAATATCCTTATATAATATGATCACATTCCTTATTTTACTTTATAGAACAATCCTGCCTATTCTGTATGGAGCTTGCCATCTCAGGTGAAGCTGCTCACTCGCCTGCCATAAGTCCTCCAAAAGGTTTCAAAGTAGGGCCTCTACCCTTTATTTACTTTTGGGATGACTCTTTCTTTTTCTTTCCAATTTGGTAGCCACAAGCAACACATTGCAATTTAAATGTGGCTAGTCCAAATTGAGATGTGCTTTAAGTGTAACATACACATTTGATTATCTTGATAACTTTTAAATACTGATTACAAGGTGTATAGTTTGGATGTCATATTTTAACACATTGGGTTAAATAAAATATATTATTAAAATTAATTTCACCTATTTCTTTTTATATTTGGAACACAGCTACTAGAAAACCTCAAACTGTACTTGGGGCTCAGATTACATTGGATAGCACCATTGTAGATTATATAGGTGCTGTTTATTGAATAAAGAAAAGTAACCCAGAAAGCACTTTGAGGAGGCACTGAAAACTCAGCCAGCCTTGTTCAAACTCAAAGGAAAAGGAATTCTCGAATCCTTTCATTTCTAACCATGAAGCAAGAGGGAACTGCTGCATCAGAATCCTGACTCCATCTCTTATTTGCTGAGTGAGTTTCTTCACCTGCAAGTCAGACATCTATAATGTGGGCAAAATAAAACACTCAGGCCAGGAAGGACTAAAAACACAAGGAAAACATTTTAGCATTCAGCAACACAAAGTATGGTTCTAATAAATGCTACTTCCCTTTCTGTGGGTATGTTCAACAGCTGACTGAGTCATCTTAGGGTGAGTCACAGTACATCTGGATTCCAATCCTTTTTCCTTCTTCTCTAATTACTTCCATAGAATTCACCTGTATTAGACTGGAGTGTATGGCAAATTTCCTTGGCAAAACTGATCCCCTTCCCCAGAGCTGCATTGTTTATTCATGCCCTGCATCTATCATATCCTTCTCACCTCCTCTGTTAGTCCAAGCATTAATAAGTTATTTAAATTAACCTCTAAATTCTAGTGGTTGCTCATTTTACCAACAGCTCAATACTAATGCCTATATTTAAATGTGGCTTTGTTGTAATTGTGGCTATTTAATTTGTGTATACCTCATTGTCCTGATATGCACTGATGCATGCTTTACGTACCACTAGGGTCTCATCAGACATACAGTGACTGAAGACCCTTAGAATGGTCTTACAAATAAGTAAAATAAAACCGAATGATGACTTTCAATTACTGGCCAATCAAGAACGTAGGGATAAAAAATATCTTTTTTGACTAGAAAATCTCATCTTGATTTGGCAGTTTGGGGTTTATTTTTGGCTGCCATGTCTGTTGAAAATTCACCTTTATAATTCTACCCACCTGTGTTGTAGCAAAACACCAGGCTGGCATCTGGTGTTTCTCACCTTGGATGATGTTATTTTCTTATTCCCCACCCAAGACTTTATTCTTTAGTACAAGTGCTATTCATTCTGAAAATCTGACTTAAAGTCTACTGTGAGTCAGTGTAATTTAGCCTAGAGGTCTCATTCCACCTCTGTGATCCTTTCCACAAGGAGGACAGTAGCTGTGGGTCAGGGCAGGGTAACTGAGCAGGAAAGGACTAGTCCTGCAGGATTCCTCCTGGGCATTCCTTTAGAGAAGGCAGGGAACTATAACAGAAAAAGGGGAAGAATTAGGGAAAGAAAAGGGGAGAAGATTTAAGAAAGCAAAAAATAAAGGAAAGAGAAGAAGAGCTTTGTTTTTTGTTTGTTTTTGTAGCAGTCTAGCAGGGGAAAGCTTGGAAGATATTTGTACCCTTCTGGAAACAGAGAAAAACCATGAAATTACCAGCTAAATAGAAATTGGTTGCTTTCTTCTCTGAACTCTAGTAGCTCCAGATCTTACACATATCTTAAATGCATAAGTTGGGGGTGAGGAGGTCAGAAGGCAAAAAAAATCCTTCAAAAAGCATAAGACCCAGCAGTTCTGGCTCTGGATACAGGTCCAAAGAACTGAAAATAGGGACTCAGACACTTGTACAACCATGTTCACAGCAGGACTATTCTCCATAGCTAATATTTTTTTTCTACCCCTCTGACAGGTAGGCTCAGGTCACTACCACATCATTTGCTCAGACCTCTGCTGCATAATTTTCACATATCTGGTTCTACCCACTACAACCATTTTTCAGTCATCTTTGTATCCCCAGAACCCACCACAATACGTAGCTTGGGAGAAACATTCAAAAGTCAATTGAATGGGGGCTGGAGCGGTGGTTCAGCGGTTTCAGTGCTTGCCTGGCATGTATGGGTACGCGAGTTCAAACCCCAGCACCAAGTACACAACAAAGTCTCAGAGCAATGAAGGCCACATAAAAAACAAAATAAAATTGATTCTTTCTCTCTCTCTCACGGTTCCTCTCTCTTAAAAAAAAAAAAAAAAAAAAGTAGGGGCTGGAGTGGTGGCCCAGCGGTTCCGGTGCTTGCCTGGCAAGCATGAGGACCCGGGTTCAAACTCCACGTGCACAACTAAGTGTTGGAGCAACAAAGGCCATGTGAAAAACTAAATAAAGTTCTTTCTCTCTTTCTCTGTCTCTCTCATTGTCCCTCTAAAAAAAACAAAAACAACAAAAAACTGATTCTCTCTTTATCTCTCTGCCCCTCTCTTAAAAAAAAAAAAGTCAAATGAATGAAGAAACCATTGACATAATCTTTTGCATGGTATTCCATCTCCACTCTCTTTGGTCCTTTGAATCAGTCCTCTACACTGCAATATTATATTACTTCACTGCAAAAATCAACACTGCCCATATGCTCCAAAGCTTTCCAATGTATTCAAGACCAATACTCCACGTGCAGCCTCACTCCCTTTCATTCTCACCCCTCAAATATCTTACATTTCAGTACATAAGATAACATTTCAAGTTTATACTCATTATTTACTGAACACTGATTATTCTAGGTACAAAGAACCCAGGGTGAAGAAGGGAGACAAAGTTCCTGTTTTATGGATCTTACAATCTAGTGAGTTGAAAGACAAGGTATCCAAAAGGTAGAGAACAGGGTACAGATCAGAAAAAAGACTGATATCTTTATGATATGGTGACTCATACTTTAAAAATTGTTCATTTCATTTAAAAATCATTCAAGTGGCAGACCCAAGATCTAAATCCAAGATTATAGTTCTAAAACCCACGGTCTCTCAACTATACCACAGTGCCATCCTTGAGAATTACAGGTTATCACCCCTTTTGGTTATGTCCCAAAACCTGTCAAGATGCTAGGTTGTTTACATTTTTTAAAATCAAAACTGTACGTTCCTCCAGAATCTTTTATTTTTTTTCCATTTTATCAGCCATGCACAGTGCCTTATTATCTGTAAGCTAATGTATGTTACTCCTTTTATTAATAAAAAGACCAAATTAAAGTGATCATCCTCTTTAACTTTCTTTCTTACCCCTGAAAAATAATTGTTCTTCTGATCACTGTAACTATTCCATATTTCCTGATTATGTACACACAATATACAAATATGCCCTTATACATCTCAATCTATGTCACACACAAAGTCCTATTAATTTTCCTGAAGACTGACTGTGTGAAATAAATGTTTTCATGAACATATTTAAATCTCTAAAGAAATTCATTGAGTAAGGGAAGTAATGTAGAAAAGCACAAGATCCTTTTGAGGTGAACAATCACCTCTTAATGAAAACAAATGTTTTGCAAATTTAGAGCTGATGGGCTGGAGCAGTGCCTCAGCGGTTATGGTGCTTGGCTGGCATGCCCAAGGAAGCAAGTTTGAATCCCATTACCACATACACAACCAAGTGTTGGCAATGAAAGCCACGTGGAAAAACTATACAAAACTGATTCTCTCTTTCTCTCATTGTCCCTCTCTCTCTTAAAAAAAAAAAAATACAGCTGGTGTATTAATGTTCCTTTAAGATATTTATCCTCTTGATATTTTCTTTCTTGGTGCTAGGGTTTGAACCCGGGGCCTCACACATACTAGTTAAGCACTCTACCACTGAGCTATGTCCTCAGTCCTTTTTATTTCTTATTTTGAGAGAGTCTCCTACTTGCAATCTTCCTGCCTCAGTCTCCCACTGATTTTTTTTTTTTTTTAAGCAGAACAGCTCTTCAATTAGTTGTGGTTGCTTTTTTCCTACAGGCAGGCTAGGATGAAAGTTCACTTCCCAAAGACTCTGGACAGAATTTGTTTAAAAAAAAAAAAATCTTAATGTGGGGAGGGAGTGGTTAGAGAGTGCTTGTCTCTCAAACTTGAGGACCGGCGTTTGAACCCCAGCACCATACACACAATTAAGTGTCTAAATGTCAACGAAACAAAGGCCAGATGAAAAAACAAATAAAAATTGATTCTTTCTCTCCCTCTCTCTTTAAAAAGAAAAAAACTAATGTAATACGATGACAATAAATAGTACTAGTTTCTTTGTTCTGTTTTGTTTTGCTATTATCAGGGATTGAACACAGCAACACTTAACCACTGAGCCACATTCTTAGCCTGTTTTTTATTTTTTACTTTGAGACAGGGTGCTTAGGGCCTCATTAAGTTGCTAAGGCTGGCTTTGAACTTGTGATCCTCCTGCCTCAGCTTCCCCAGTCAGTGGAATTACAGGCATGAGCCAACAGGCTCAGCATTATTAAGATATTTTATAGCATAAGGTTTCATATGACCATAGAATGTAAAATGCCAATCAAGGATAGCTGCCCTTCCACATCTAGCTTTATGTTGAAATCAACAAAACACAAATCCAATAATCAAACACATATCTACAAGAAGTAAAAACCACAGTCTTTGGAGCAGAGAGAAAATTTTAAGTAGTATAGCAGCCGGTTACTAGAACTTACCCAAGGATTTAAATACATATTTTTTAGATTTGCTTTTAAACCCAGGAGTTCAGATAAATATCTTTTAGAACTGCTTTTAAATAACTGAGATATGTCAAAAGGAAAACAATGCAACACAGAACACAACAATACCTGCGTGTGGCTGGTTCACATATCAGGCCTTTCCTTCTCCCACATCTCCACTCCTCATCAGTCACCTTACACACACTGGCCCTTGGCCACATCAGGGAAGCTCTGAGCTTTGTCTGCAGTGTCTCCAAACTCCTTTTCTCTTAACTAAAAACAAGGTACCTCCCTGTCAGTACTCCTCTTATTTTAACTCATCTATCAGGGCTTGAGCAGCCAATTTCACATCACAATGAATTATATCTTTAAGAGTTCCATTTCCTACACTGTATTGTACTTCCTCATCTTATCTTTCTGTCTGCTGCCCTGGACTATATTTGAGCCAATGAAACCAAGTTGAGGTTTTTTTCCCTGCATTCAGTCAGATCATGTGACATGTTGTGTTACACGATAACCCCACACAGTTCTGAAGCAATGAGACAACACCCCAAAATGTCACAACTCACATCCTGTAGAGTTCTCTTATATGCTTTGTGAAGTTAAGATATTCATCCAAAAACTTATCAAAAACATTTTTAATATGCAAATATTTAGAAAAATGGTCAATAAGTATAGGAGGTGAACGTTGGGAAAATAATAGTCTTTACTCCTCTGGATCTTGACAACTACATATTTGAATTAACAGAGCTTCTTCTTTTTTTTTTTTTTAAAGATAGAGGGACAGTGAGAGAGAGACAGAGAAAGACAGAAGCAATTTTTATTTTAGTTTTTCACCTAGCCTTTGTTGCTCAGACACTTTGTTGTGTACATGGGTGCTAGGGTTTGAACCGGTGTACTCGCGCATGGTAGGCAAGCACCGTAACCGCCAGGTCACTGCTCCAGCCCCCTTAACGGAGCTTCTTTACATCTCCTCTGGATGCTTTATTACTTTGGTGTTAAGTGGTCCGTCTTCACTACATCTTCCCAGTGGTGAGGCCCAGAACAGCTTAGAAACAGGCACCCTAGGTTCTGCAGGCTGAGAAGGGAAAACTGTTCCTTCTATCTATACCACGTATCCTTGACAAACAGTACAGAGGAGAACATAGCCACTGTGCTGAGGCCCCACACATCCGACTGAGTCACTTCCACAAGACTCCTCAATGCCAAGTTTCCACTGGAGAATAAAGAGATCTTCGACTGAGACAAAGGAAAAACTTGGGAGCAATTAATGTAGACTTCCTCTTTCATGAATGAAAAGGCTTCCTTGTACAGATTCATTGAGAATAAAATAATTTAGTCTAATTCCTTATTATACAACAGTCGTTTTTAGGATGGTGAGTGTTCCTAGGAACTAGTGCCTTAAGTTAATCTTTAAAAACAGGACAACTCATTACTTTGTCACACAACACTAGGTACTTGCAGCATTTACAGCTGGTGATAAGCAGCAGGGTGTAGAAGTGAAAGGCACTTGGAAGGCAATCTATCATCTATTTTACAGGAAAGAGCTTAGTACTTTTTCATGTTGCTATCTAAAAATCCAATCATCACACAATATTTGGATTTCTCACACAATATTGAATGCAGTAAAATTCCAAGAAGAATTATTTTTTCTGGCTTTGATTCATTTATTTTCTTTTGGGAATAGGCATAGAAGGTAGAAAGAAGCTGAAAGGGAAAAAGCGTTTCAGGGCAAGAGACACCACCACCCCCACCAACCCACCAGGGATAGTCCTACACAGCATAGATAAAAACTGGAATGCAGCTACCATCTCTCTTGGGAAAAGAAAACCAGAACGGAAGTCTTCTCTCCAGGATAATGGAATTCTAAGGAAACTGCTTATGTTATTGAGGTTAAAACCCAAAGGAAGAGCTAGCTGACTTCTTTTTGTGCTCCAATTCTTTGCTGATCACCATGCACTGAGAGGGAGAAGGGGAACAGGGTATAAATGTTAAGGGAGGGTGACCAGAAGACACCTAAGGGAACATTTAAACTGAGGCTGAAAGGACGAACAGCTCTGATAGTAATTCTGGGGCAGAGAAAAGTAAAGTTCATCCTCTTTTGACATCACCTCTGAGCCTCTAAGTCACTCTCCCTTATCCCCTGAACACTTCATCACCTGGGTTGTTCTTTTCTTCTCCATCACAACCATTATCATAATCCTACCACTTATCTCACTTCCACCTTTGCTCTTCCAGTGGAAGACTGCCTGTCCCTGAATCATTCCCATTTCCTCTCTCTCTTTGGGCCTCACGCTTTGTTTATTACTTAGCCTGGATTCCACTACTGAGATGAACTCCTGAGCTGTCTTATGCTAATCAGATGATCATGCTGCATAGTGACACTGTTGTTAACTTCTCTACTCTTGGTCTGGTCCTGTCAATCTTTATCTTGTAATCATACAAATACCCTTAAGAACTATTCTACTATTATTGAGGATTTTTCCATTAATAACCTCATCCATTTCATCTTATGGCAAGCAGAGGAATTTATCCCATTATCTGCTTTACAAAGAAAACGTCTTCTGGAAGGTTCTCTTTCAATTACCTCTTTCCACTTCCCCTCTGCTAAACACCCACATGCTTGACTCTTACTCTGGGACTTCAGTACCTAAGAAGACCTGTGTGGGGTCAATCCATATACTCATGTCCAGACAGCCACTCTCCTCTTCTGTGGACTCTTTCCCACCAGGACTTTGTAAACAGGCTTCAGTTTTTCCTACCTTAAAATGAGTCTGTCTGGCGCCTAATACCCAAAATTTACAAAGAGCTCAAAAAACTTAATTTCAAAAATACAAACAATCCAATCAATAAATGGGCCAGAGAGCTAAACAGAAATTTCTCAACAGAGAATATTGAGCAAGCCAATGAATACATGAGAAAGTGTTCTATTTTATTTATTTATTTTTTAAAGAGGGAAAGACAATGAGAGAAAGAGAATCAATTTTTATTTTTTTTATTAGAAGTATATAGAGATAC
>PVKS010018264.1:0-11689 GCA_004027875.1 Aplodontia rufa
GTGAGAGGGAGAGAGAAATCAGTTTTATTTATTTATTTTTTCACCTGGCCTTTGTTTCTCTGACACTTAGTTGTGTCTGTGGTGCTGGAGTTCAAACCCAGGTCCTGGTGCTCCAACCACTGAGACCACCACTCCAGCCCTGTCTTCCTCTTCTTATTTAGAAAGCCACTAATGCTATCATAGGGGTCCCATCCTTATGACTTTATCTAATTTTAAGTACCTCCCAAAGGCTCCACCTCCAAGTACCATTAACATATGAATTTAGGTATTAGGTTTTCCACAGAAGAACTTTAGGGGAACACATTCAGTGTATATGTGACACCAGAATACCATATTTATAACTTTGAAGTAGATAAGACACTGGAGTATGGGCTTTTATTTACAGGCATTTTTAGTATTTGATTCTAGAATTAGGTGAATCTAGCTTCCCAGGTATAGATAAAGCTGGATGCCCATAGTCCTCCCCACACAAGTAATCTTTGAAAAGTACAGCATTGTAAAATGGAGCAGAAAACATGCTTCTTGGGGGGTTGCCTGACTTCTGAAGAGGAAGGGGAGGGAGGGGCTGGGCTGTGTGCTCTCCCTAAGCCCTTTACTCAAAGCAACTCACCCTACCTCCTAGGGGAGGAGCAAGGAGTGGGTCCAAAGGCCTAAGTGGTTAAGGAAAATCTCTCCTCACAGAATTCAGAGAAGTTATTTCTCTTCTCACCTGTTATGCCTTCTGTCAAACAGATTGTTATCTCTGAAACACCAAGAAAACTTTCTTTCACCACCCACCTTGCACCAGTCCCATGTCCCATCTTATCTTCCTCATCCTCAGTTACCCAAGCCAGAAACCTGATTTTCCTTTTATTCACCCACCATATGAGATTTATCAGAAAGTTCTTTTGATTTGCTCTTTTGACAGATCTCAAATTTGTCCATTTTTTTCTGCACCTCCACTGCCCCAAACTGCATCCTGGTCACTGTTATCTTTCACTTCATCATTGTGACTACCTGTTAACTAGTCCCTCTAATTCTATTCTTCACCATTTCTCACAGAGAATGTTTATGGAGTGACAGTGAGTTATGAAGTTGCTATCCTGGGTAGCAGTAACAGGAAGGTGGAGTTAGATTATTCAAGGGACTTACTGCAGTCACCTTAACTTGGAACACAGAAGATCTGTGAGTAGAATGAACACACATTTGGGCTGCCCTCTACTCAATATCCAAGGGAATCCAGGCAGGTGAACCTCAGAATCTTCCTATATAACATGAGAGAGCTAGGAAAATTATTTCTAAGACATTTCCAGCTCTAAAATTCCATGAACAGAGAAGAAGTCTTACAAAATAACTCTCTGCCCAAGGGTTTTTAATCAGTAGACTTATAGACAACTATGTTTAGTGTTGACCGAGTCTCAAGTCTGAGCTGTTCATAATGTAACCAGCAGCTGCTCTAGAATGCTACACGAGGGGCTATGGGACTTGCAACAGAGCTCTCTTTGCATAGCAACATGTTGTCTTCATGCACCTTTGGGATAGCTGGTGATAAGTCATTCCTTGGTAATGTCATTGGATGAGACCTTTAAGAAAGAAATGACCTGGGTCCAAGTTTGCTTCTGGGAGAAGAATTCATATCAACTGCAATAGAGGATGTTGCAGCTATTAGACTTTAGTATCTTTGTGTAAAAAAAAAATCAAAGGAAGTTTTCTCACATAATTGTTCCCATCTAAGAACAGTAATAAATCCACAGGAACACGATAGGCCCTAGACATAGGAGCAGTAAACAACCTCCTCCCCAAATTAACAACTTCTTAACTCATAGGTCTACTATTACAGCTTAATTCTTCTCAATATTTCTGCCATTTTCAACTGTAAAAATTTCCAAATATCCCTGAGAGCCTATCAGTAGTGAAAGTTACTTAGCAGTTAACTATTAAAAGAAATAAATTGAGCAGTCGGTAAGCGCGACAATGGGATGGACTCATTGAGAAAAAGAAAGCTACAAGGGAACCCATGATGGACTATCCTGGCTTTGTCAGAAGCAAACAATATGTAAGTTTGAAAGGGCCTGATCTGAAAGGGGGCAGCCAGCGGCCTCCTTGGCTAGATATCCTCTGACATTCAAATTCTATATTATCATTCTGAAGTTTTGACTCCAATTCTTAAATTATAAAACCAATCAAGAACCCTAAATAGGAAGAAAGCATTGATGACTCTATTACAGTGGTCAACTACCTTCTCAATACTGTATTTTTATAAATTATACAGTCTACTCCAGGACTGTTCCGCATTGTGACATTTATAATAAAATCTTCCAAAAGTACCTCTCAAGTGTACTAAATTTAACATTGTAATGGCACAAGAAATGAATCTTGCTCATAAGTCTTCATATTTATATTTTACAGGTTTTTTTTCTTTTTTGGTACTGGGGATTAAACCCAGGAGTGCTTAATCACTGAGCTACACCCTCAACCTCTACTTTTTAAAATTTTTTTTTATTTTGAAACAGGATCTGGCTCAGTTGCTTAGGGCCTAGCGAAGTTGCTGATCTTGAACTTGCCATCCTCCTGCTTCAGCCGCCAGAGTCGCTGGGATTATAGGAATGTGCCACCACTCCTGGCTTATATTTTACAGATGTAAAGAATCAACAGCTAAAATAATTTTTAAAATTAGCACACAGAGAATTCATATCAATCAGACCAACCAAACCAAAGAAAAATTAATAGTTATAGCTAATGTTTTTTGACTATGTTATATGCACTGTGTTAAGATTTAGTTGTCTCATTTAATCTTCACGAATCTCTATGAGACAATTACCATTACTTTCCCCATTTTACTTGTGAGGAAGTTGAATAACTTGCCCCAGTTACACAGCTCGTAGCTCATGGAGTCCCAGTGCAAACCCACGTTGTCTGTTTAGAGTCTACACTTTTACTGCTGCGGGAGAAATTAAGGATTACATTTAGGTTCTGCTCATACATTCAAAGTAGTTTCCTCTCTGTGAAAGAATGCATCTCCTCAACAGAATATGAAGTTCAAGGGTATGTTAGAAAGCCTTCCAGAAGCTGTTTTAGAAATTCACATCCATTGATAAATGGTGATTTATCATGTACATGCGAAGATCCCAATAATTCTAGCATGTTTTGAGAGTTTGAGACAAGGTGCCTCAGGAAACCACACATCTTGCAATATAACCCATTAATGCCTGTGAAGGCAAAATGATAATTATAGTAGTAGTAATAAGGATCTTATTGTGTGCCAAATGTTGTTTTAAGCACTGTATTAATTTATTTATTCTTCAAAGCAATCTTGTGAGGAAGGTTTAGTATTAATTCAATTTAGTTGAAGAAGCAGAGGCACAGACAGGTTAAGTACTTCCTCAAGGTCACACAGTTATTAAGCTGGAGAGTCAAGGTTGGATCCCAGATTGTTGGAGCCACAATGTGTGATCAAAAGCATCATGACCTGCTGACTGTTGTGGGATGTATGCTCGTTGGCTAGAAGGGACACACTTTGGGGGCATTTGAGGCCTTAGTCACAGATTTTTCTGATTGCTGTGTGTAGATACCCACTGAAGTAACAAACAAACAAAGAAACAAACAAAATACCAAGTGGCCTAGAGGATAACATCCCAGAAATAATACCTGGGGAAATCTCACAGAACTCAAGTCAGGAAGGTAATGGATGAACCTTGTGGGGGCAGTGTTTAGGAAATGAAGTTTGTAATTCTTCTTGTTGGACCCCTGCTCTGTATTTTGAAAGTGGTGGTTTATTTGTGTAGCACTTCATGATTTATAAAGTACTCTTGCTTATACTATCCTGATTCATCCTGGCTGCTGTGAAAGGTAGGAGTTATTATCCTCATTTAGAGGATGATGAAATTGAGGCTTAAAGATGTTAAATGGCCCAGGATTTTGGAGCTAGAGTAGGAAACCTGGGACAGGGAATTAAAAACTTCTAGCATCATATGAAGCATCTCTTTTTGGGGGAGGGGGGAGCTACTGAGGATTGAACCCAGGGGTGCTTTACCACTGAGCTCCTTCCCCAGCCCTTTTTATTTTGAGACAAGGTCTTGCTGAGTTGCTTAGGGCCTCACTAAGTAACTAAGGCTGGCCTCAAATTTGCACTCCTCCTGCCTCAACCTCCCACATTGCTGGGATTCCAGGTGTGAGCCACTGGGTCCAGTCACATGCAGTGTCTTTTGTACCTCCCAAGCACTCTATATGGATCACGATCATGAGAGGTTTAATTTAAGGGATTCTGCAAGGAAACCACACATGCACATGCATGCACACACCCCCCTATGCTTTTAGAAAATGAAGCAAAATCATGATTCTAACATCATTTTATCATTGTATCATTTCTATGACTTAGATGGCACTTGGGAAAAGATATTTGTAATTTATGGTGTGCCTAATCTTCATGCTTTCATGGGGATACTTGATTTCTTTTGTGTTTTCCTTTGGCAGAAGTCAATCTTTGCTAATACATTTAATCATAGGTGAAAAAAACAAAGTGATGTAGTATTGAACTGGCTAACAAGAATGACAAACAGTATTAACTTCTGTCTCTGTTGTAGTACCTCAGGTTGAACATAAATACTATTTGTCACCACTCTGCAGGTCTCTTTATGGCTTTTGAGCTATATTTAACATTAACATGGGCAGAGGCCCTGAGCACAAATTGCAAACTTTTCCGAGTAGCATGGTGTGGTAAAGAGGCCAAACTCTAGACTCAAGCATCTCTGAGTTTGAATCCTGGTGTCGTTAGTGATAAATTGATTCATTAGATAAATTACGTAGCTCCTCTTAGCCTCAGGTTTCCCATGTGTATAATGGAGCCAATAATGCCTACTTTGTATGTCTCTTGTGAATATTCTGTGTATGTAAAACGCTGGCACAAATACCTGGTTATATGGTAGACTATGATTGCTATTACCTGAGGAATTATTAAGTTACATAATTATCTAAATTCCTATGCAAGTTAAATTGATCACAAGGTTCATTTAGTTCTTATTTTAAAGGCTAGCTCACCATATGCTGTGGAGGAGTAATTGTTGTGATGCAAAGTCATAAAAGGCTTCTCATGGAATATATATCATATAAAATTGATTGGCCATGCAGTAATATCTTCCAACATGTACGTACTTTTATTAATTTTGCTTAGCCACCTACTTTTTCACATTTTATACATAAGATGGCAGTTCTGTGTTAAATTTTTGTTTATTTTTAAAGAGAGGGAGATAGTGAGAGAGAGAGAGAAAGAGAGAATAAATTTTATTTATTTTTAATTTGGTTCTGGTTTCCCTGACATTCAGTTGTGTATATGGTGCTAGGGTTTGAACTTGGGTCCTTGTGCATACCAGGCAAGTGCTCTAACCACTGAGAAACCACTCCAGCCTCTATGTTAAACTTTTTATAATATAAAATATACAAAATATTTAAGTAGGATGGATTTTATTTAATTATATACCTTTAGAATTGTTGGTAGAAGCTTTCTTGGGTATGTGAAGCCAGCTAAGGCTGCGTAAGGGCATTGCCACATTTACTAATTGTCTCCTTTCCTCACACAAGAAATCATGCTTACCACTTAGACCCCTGTAGAAACAGAGACAAGGAACAGTGATATTTATATAGTTCCTTAAAATTTTTTTTTGAAAATAAAAAAGTAAAATGCCTTTATGTGGGAAAATCACGTTTGTGTGCCCAACTAAAGTTTTGGACAGATAATAAATATGGGTCTTATCATAAATTTATGCTCAAGGCACCTCTTTCCTTCACAGGAGGGTTCATTTAACTGCCTATGACACCTAGGGAAATAATGCTTGAAATATTGTCTTTCATGGAGAAAGACAGCAGGTGTGAAACTGCTATCTTCAAAAGGGGAATTAAGAACCTTTTACCTTAGCAATGACATCTGTCATACCAAATATTATGGAAAAACTGAAAATCTTGCCATGTGGACTTAAAATAAATATTAGCATTTCTCATTTTTGAAAAAACAATTTTTTTCTGTGAAAATAGTTTATTTTAGATTTTATCTACCTGAAGATTAATGCTTTATGCACCTTTGGAAAAATAATATAATGATGTACATTTTTAAGTTTTAACTGCTCATTTTATTGATCTATTATTATAGATTAATTTAAAATTTACATGTTTGACACTAGTGTAAAAGTCACAAAAAATTAGCCAGACAAAAAGGTCAATAAACAGGAGAGAAGGAAGGCAATGCTATTTAATAGAGTGTCTGTGATAAGTAGTAATGTCAACTCATAGTAGAAGAACAAGGAAAGTGAGCACACTGAGGTGTGTAATTCTCTGAATGCATTCAGTTCAGGACCAGTACCTCTAGGGAGTAAGTTCTTAGTTCCATGCTTTAACCATAGCACTCCCATTAGTGTAATGAGAGCTGGGCTGTTCATTGCTCCTGTGTGTTGCTAACACATACCCCTAAGAGCTCTGCGAGCTAATGTTGGGACAGATGAGTCCCCAACACTTTGCTAATGGTAAGAGCTTTGATCCTTCAGTTTTTATTACACTGTCCATTGCCTTTGAAAAATTGTAAACTGTATCATATAGCCAAGTGGAAGATTAAAATACATAGCATATGGAATAATAATAAAATGGACATCCTTTCACTCACACCAGATTGAAATGTAGGGTGTTGCCTTTACCACCAAAGTTTTCTGCTGTCTCTTTACAGTATTATCCTCCCTCCTGATCCCATCCCTTTTATTGCCACGATGAGTACTGTGTGATTATTCTCTTGTTTTTTTTTTGTCATCTATCCATGTTTTGCTATGAAATATGCATTTTCATTTTGTCTGCTTTTAAACTTTTATAAAATGGAATTATTCTGTGTATTCTTCAGTTTCTTTTTCTGCCCAACAGTTTTTCAGATCGATTCTTGTTGCAATGTGTAGCAATAATTTCCACTGTCGCATAATGTTACTCCATCAAATTTATTAGTTAATGACAAAATGTTTTTTCCAAAGTAGCCATACCAATTATACTCTCTCTAGCTATGTGTACTAATTCCTGTTGTACATTGTTGCTAACATTTGATATTGTCATATTTAAATTTTTCCCCATCTGGTGTGTTGAAAATGGTATCTCATTGCAGTTTTAATTTGCATTTTCCTGATCATTTAAGAAGTCAGTCATCCAGTGTCCTCCCAGGACAATTTACTCAAATTACAAAAGTAGCAATACTTTATATCATGCACAATATCTGATCACTTCATGAAAGTTCTTTTCAAACTTACACAAACTTTCCCAGTATAAAAAGATTCTTCAGAAATAAGTGATAACATTAAAAGACAAAAATCAACTTTAGGAAAGTAGGGAGTTTTTTTCTTTTTCCCAGTCTATTAAAATACATGATGAGGAGTGTGTTGAAAGAGGTGGAGAAATAGGAGATTCTGACTGATGGATTCAACATTTTTGAAAAATACAGAAGTAGCATAAAGGAAAAATTTAAATAAAAGAATGTATTATAAATAGGGGTCTTTCCACAAGATGTTTGGATGAAGTCTTTATATCAGTCTTTCCTATGGGAGAGAAGTGTTCCTAAAGAATGCTCAATTATAGAATCTTCTGTAGGATGGCATTGGCTGCCTCTGATAAGTAATAAATTGTACCAAACCTGAATCATAAGTTCATATAATTTTCTAAGAGTTTACTGACTGTCATTTAGATATTCAGTTTTCAGAATGTGTTCACAATTGGTACTCTGCCATTTTTAGTCTTTTTGGGAATCCTCCAAAAGAATTATGTCGCTATTGTCTTTTAGTTGATTGAAATATTCTATTTTTGTCAAATATATTCATTAGTTCCCCTTTAAGAGTTTCAAGAACCAACCCCATTGTCATCAAAATCCATGCGGCTGAACATTATGTTGACATCTGATGATAACAGCAGTTTGACTGACAGCCTCCTGTAGCACATCACCTGCACCTGATATGAAAATATGAACACGGAGATGTTGTGTTTTGAAGTTTATCAAATACATTTTCATATCATTCCCTGAATGTAAATGGCAGATTTTTTCCATGATTTGTTTAAGGTTGGCTTGTGATAAAACTTGTTCAACAAGCAAATTATGTGGCTTATTACATCATTCTACCAAAAAAAGGGCACTTCTCTTCTTCAGTAAAAACAAGACCAGTTTAAATAGCATAATATTTTTGCTTTAGTTGAACAATTTTTTTCAACATTCATCTGTAACCAGTTTACGGTTGTCAATAATATTTTGACATGTTGGGCTTCTTTTCTCTTTATAGGAAAATCTAGTTAGTGTCGCAATAATCTGTTATCTTAGATACAGCAGCTCCTCCTGTGAGAAGTCCATAAATAACATATTCTACTCTTGTAGGTTTTCCATGCAAATGTAATGTTTCTGGAATTTTGGCATCATACTCATACATCAAAGACTCGTTTTTTAAAAATCAATTTTTATTAAGTTCTTCACATGGCTTTCGTTGCTCTGACACTTAGTTGTGTCCGTAGGTGCTGGGGTTTGATCCTGTGTACTTACACATGTCAGGCAAGTGCCATAACAGCTGAGCCACCGCTCCAGTCCCCAATCAAAGCCTCTTAACTAGTCATTTAAAATTATCCAATGTTCAACTCAATTACTTGATCATTTGCTGCATCTTCCTCTTTAAGGTGAAAGAGGAGATGGGGAAGAAAAACTTCTGAGATCCATGGGCTTGTGGTGGTGAAAGGACTGAGTTTGGGACAAGGCCAGGGATTCACCTGGACAGTTGGTGGGAGGTAGCATGGTGGTTGCTTCCAAATCCTCACGTAGTGGCTGCTGCTTGTTTTCCTAGCCTGGGCTCTCAGCGGCTGCACACACGGCTGTGACTGGAGGACTTGTTTGTGTCATTCACATCCAAGCCTATATCTACTAGTTTAAGTTTGTTGAGAATTTCCATAGGGGAACCAATATCTGGCTACTACTAGTTTTTAGTTTCTAGTATTCATCCTTTGGCTAATTAAGATCCTATGCCACAAAAGAGGTTATGATGTTTTAACACGTAGCCACGGAGAAAGTCAGAGTCTGAAAGGTTTGAAAGACCTATCCATTTCACATATTAGAACACTACCCAACTGTACTATCTGGGCAATCTTTCTGTTCTTTGTTCTCTGATTTTTAGATAATGTGAAGTTCCATTGGCAGTCTGTGTAGCAATTCAGTTGGATCTAATTTTTATGATAAAGAGTTTTATTGCCAGGATAAGAGCTTAAAAAATAATAGGGCCATTTAGAATGAGGGTAGCTTAGACCCGTTTATATCCTGTCAAAGTATATAGAGTGCAGGGGTGTGAGTTTTGCATATATTTGTATTATTTATGAGGATGGAACTGCTTCCATCTTGACAGCTGCCATCTGGTATAGCTTGCTTACTCATTGTGCTGGCAATCCAATAGCACAGTGGCTTCTCCCTTTGGAGGGCACTTCTGAAGCTGTAGTGCTGTCTTGGGTCTTAATCTCGTTAACAAGAGATAACTGTGCTAATTTTACTGCTTTCTAAGCTGCTTTTCTTCTTATCATTTTTCTCATGTCACAATAAAATCACTTAAAATATAAAAAACAGTAACCTATAACATTTTTAGTGGCAGTGTAAGTATACTACACTATAATCAATTTCTGTTAAATATTTAGGTATCATTCAATTTTTCCTTATAAATTTCTAGAAATGATATTGCTATATTGAATAGCATAAAAAATTTAAAGGTTTTTGTTACTAATTGCCAAATTGCCCTCCATATATATTGCATTAGTTTGTATTATCATCAGCAATGTGTAAATGTAGACATTTTAATGAAACTTTCAGAAAAGCTAAATATTGATATCTTATATTTAGAAACTTTGCCAATTTATTAAGAAATTGTCATTTTGGTGTAGTTTGGCAGTTTTCACATAGTTATAGCCCATCAAAATTTTTCTTTCATTAATTTCTTATTCTTAAGCATTGCTAATTTCTTCCCATTGATGTAAGAATTCTGTATGTTAAAGATTCAACAGTTTGTCAGACATATGTGTTTAAAATATTTTTCTAAGTTTATTTTTCTTTTAATTCTGTTTATAATACTTTCAGTCACAAAATTTAATTTTTCTTTTTTTGTGTGTGTGGTACTAAGAACCCAACCCAGGGCTTCACACATGCTAGGCAAGTGTTCTGCCAGTAAGCTAAATCCCCAGCCTATGAAATTAAATAATATAGTCAAATTTATCAGTCTTTTCCTTTATGCTTCCTTCTTTGATTTTATGCTTCATAAGACATTCTTCATATGAAATCAGGCAAAATTTGTTATTTTTTCCATTCTTTTATTATTTTATTTTTGGCATTTAACTTTTTAATAATAAAATGTTTTAATACAAATTTTCAACTGAAGTAAATAATGAGTTTATGGTTGATCTTGCCAGAATTCTTGTACTTTTGATCATTTATCTTTCTGATAAGAATCTCAACTGAAATAGAACAAACAAAAGAAATGGAATTAATCTTAATTTTATTGGATGCTTAAAGAATTGGTAGAAAAGAAAGTCAAGACTTTAACATTAGGCCATTATATTTTCTGAGTCAGATTTAGGAGTTACCTGATTGTGTGTGGGATATATGCATTGACTATAATTATTAATAATAAAACTCTTTTTTACTCCTCATATTTAATATTAAAACAGATATTATGCCTTGGCAAGGTTTGAGTAAATCTTCTGTTCTACTTTTAAAATTTATCAAGATGATTATTTTTAACGTTTTGTTCTGATTGAAATTAATTTTGATGTATGGTGTAATACAGAGATTTTATTTAGTTTTTCATGTGGCTTTCATTGCTCCAACACTTCATCGTGTACGTGGTGCTGGGGTTCAAACCCGTGTCCTCGTACATGCCAGGCAAGTGCCACAACCACTGAGCCACTGCTCAGTGGGACAGGATCTTGCTAAATTTCTTAGGGCTTTGCTAGTTGCTAAAGCTGGCTTTGAACTCGGGATTCTCCTGCTTCTTCCTCCCACGTTGCTGTGATTACTGGAGAGAAATGTGTTTTAATATAAAGTACTTTTTTTTTTTTCAAAGAGAGAGGGTCAGTGAGAGAATCAATTTTATTTAGTTTTTCATGTGACTTTCTTTGCTCCGAGACTTTGTTGTGTATGTGGTGCTGGGGTTTGAACCCATGTCCTCACGCGTGCCTGGCAAGCGCCAGAACTGATGAGACACCACTCCAGCCCCAACATCAAGTATTTTTGTCATCATATTCTGACAAGAAAAAATGATTTAAAACATTTACTTTAAAATGTTTTAAAACTTCTAAAAGCCAACCTTAAGAGATTACTTTTTAATGTTAAACTTTTGTCAAACAGAAATAGTAACTTTCACATATTAATAAGAAAACCTAAATAAAATGTGTAATTAAAATATATACTACTCTACTAGAAATTACAGTAATTTGCCATAAATGTGAGAAAGATCAGGACCTTCCTGAGATGAGTCACTTACAATCAGTCCCCTTTAGGGGTTGATTTTCAAGTTGTCTCATTTGGCTGAGGTGGAAAGGGTTCAAAACACTGCTGGAGGTGGTCCTTGTTAGGTTTTTTTTTTTTAATTTTTTTATTTTTGAGCAACCTTACAAGATTTTAACAAAACAATATAAAATGTGTATAAGATGTGTATATATTCTGGACATTGCAACTATCCCG
>PVKS010018264.1:11789-40536 GCA_004027875.1 Aplodontia rufa
CCCTCCCTTCCCCTTCCCATTATAACTCTAAAAATAGTATTAGATTGTAAAGCATTACATCTTATCTGAATTTAACTCATGTTTCTAGACCAACTTTCTCATTGTCCAGGGTCTAGTCCCCACCTCCACAGATGAGTGGAGACAATCGACCCTTAGATCTCTGGGTTAAGCTGATTTTATTCATCATGATCTCTTCCATAAGCATCCATTTACCCTCGAAGGCTGCAATGTCATTGTTTCTAATTGCTGTGTAATATTCTATGGTATAAATGTACCACAGTTTTTGGATCCATTCTTCCTGTGAGGGACACTGGGGTTGTTTCCATAGCCTAGCAATAGTAAATTGTGCTGCTTTGAACATCGATATTGCTGTGTCTCTGTAATGTGCTGATTCTAAGTCCCCTGGAAAGATACCCAGGAGTGGAATAGCAGGGTCGTATGGTGGAGTCATCCCTAGTTTTTTAAGGATTCACCATACTGCTTTCCAGAGGGGCTGTACCAGTCTGCAGCTCCACCAACAATGTGTTAGTGTGCCTATTTCTCCACAGCCCCTCCAGCATCTATTGTTTATTTTCTTCATCTTTGCCATTCTGACTGGTGTAAGGTGATATCTTAATGTGGTTTTCATTTGCATTTCTCTGATTACTAAAGATTTAGAGCACGTTCTCATGTATTCATTGGCTCATCAATGTCCTCTGGTGAGAAGTCTCTATTTAGCTCTTTGGCCCATTTATCAATTGGGCTGTTGGTGTTTTTGTAGCTGACATTTTTGAGTATTTTATAGATTCTGGATATGAGACCCTTGTCTGAGGAATCATAGTCCATGATACTCTCCATTTCTGTAGGAAACCTCTTGACTCTTTTGATTGTTTTCTTGGCAGTACAAAAGCTTTTTAGCTTTATGACATCCCATTCACTGATTTTTGACTTTACTTCCTTCACTTTCGTAGACCTGTTGAGAAAGTCTTTGCCTACTCCTAAATGTTGAAGTGTTGGACCAATTTTTTCTTCTATCAATTGCAACATAGCTGGTTTGATACTAAGCTCCTTGATCCATTTTGATTTGATTCTTGTGCAAGGAGAAAGATATGGGTCTAATTTCAACTTTCTGTAGGTGGATGACCAGTTTGTAGGTTTTAATGAATGGACGAGACCAGCTCTCCAGTGTGCAGTGACATCTGATCTCTTGTTCCTGACCTGCCTTCTCATGCATCACTGTCTTGACCTTGGCTTTCCCTGTATTCCTTGGTTCCTGACCATTTGTCTAGCATCTGAACCATAGCGCCATGCTGACTGTTCCTTTTCCAAGTCTGCAGACTTCTTGGCCTTTTTGGTTCCACCTTACAGCCTCATTTTCTTGATTCATTGCAGTTCTTGATGACCACTGTGACAGGAAGAAAGGTGCCTTCTAGCTAGCTGACCCTTCCCTTAGCACTTTTGTCAGGCCTTTTCTCAGACGTGTTAATTACACACAATGAAACTTATAGAGCATGGGGTGTACTTTCACTCCTCTTGCAATATATCTACACTAGGCATCCATGCTATCTATTAGAGCAGACTCAGAATTCATTATTTTCCTTTTGACCGCTTCACCTTCACTTTGGTTTCAGCTGTGCAGTGGTCTTTCCACTTTCATGTTCTCTCCCCACCTCTGAAATGTACTCATAGTTATTATAAGAAAGATAAATAATAAAGATGACAACATGATGGAATCAAAAGAAAATAGCCCAGTAAGAAAGGAAGAACAGACAAACAGGATCAGTAAACAAAGTTTATTTTAGCAATGTAATAAAGGAGGGATACTCCCCCAAATAGCATGGTGATAACAGTCTCTTTCAAAACCTCTTATTAAATTTTTTATGGTGTCTGCTAACCACTAATTCAGTTTGGAAGTCTTAAATGAGAGTGCGTCCATTAAATATTTGCCAGATGGAGCCAACTTGTGCACACATGCAAACCGCTCCATTGCTAGCACTGCCACCTCAGGTATATACAAGAGTGAAGCTTCAAAAACATACGTATTTTTGTTAATATTTTGTATTATTCAGAACTCTACTTGTTGTTTGTGAAAGAATGCAAAGAAACAGGATTTTTATTTACTGTAGATAATGACATTCTGCAAAAATACATACCAAGAGCAATGATAATTTTGTACTTTTTCCAAGCAAGAACCCAATTAGGAGGCCCAAAGCATTAGCTATCTAGTTACCATATGCTGTGTCTTTGTTTTTATGCAATCAAATATCAAACCTTCCATCAATTCAGAATAATTGGTTGTTCTTTCTATGGAGAAAGGCAGAATAATACATTTCAAATCATTAAAGACTAATCAAAATTTTCAAGAGCTTAGCCTTCCAAGCATTTTCTGGAAAATGATGTCTAATGATAATTTACAACTGTAAGGAGATGCTTTTATGAATTGGAATTAAATGAGCATTACTAATTGATGAACCAATAAAGCAATTTTCTTTTGAGCTTCAGAGAGTTTGGCAATCTATTGGCTAGAGTTTCAACAGATTATTCATTTTATACTTTGTATTTCCATTGGTTTCTGTACACTGAAACTCCATAAGGCATTTGAAAATAAACACAGCTGAAAGATGGGTCTGAACTTTGTCTCCAGACCTTTCCTTGGGGTGGTGGAATAGTGGGGTATCCATCAAACCTTCAGGGATGTGGAAACAAAATATAACAAAATAAAATAAAACTAAATGGACAAACTTGTCACGAACTCTAAAGCATGACTTACAGTGTATTTCCTTTGGACCACAGAGACCTTGAATTTATTAAGTGACCCTCTAATTCAGTGGTTCTTAGCCTTGGTCAATAGCTGGAAGTCAGATGCCCTTCTCCTTATTATTGAATTGGTGAAGATGGGGCTAAGGCGTCAAGCGTTCCTAAAGCTCCTCAGGTGATTCCAGTGTTAGTAAGGGTTGCCAATGACTATTTCATTGCTATGCCCACCTACTAGTGTCTATAAACTAAAGAAATACCACATATGCATGTCTGCATCATCTTTCTTCTATAATTGATGGATACACTAAACACAAATTCATTTGAAATAATCATGGAATGAATAGGCTTTGTCATTGGTTTGTTAGACTTGAAAGGTCTGAGTATCTTGCCTATGAAGGACCCAATGTAGAGTTGAAATTTTGGTTTAAAAAAATCACCATTGCAGGTTAAATAGTGCTCATAACTAGTTCTTGGCTTAATTATGAGCACAGGAAAATTTTACTATAGATGTGGGGATAGAAACACAATACTTCAATACAATGGGGATAAAAAAGATCATAGGTAAGCCATCTTTGCTATGAGTCTGAGACCTGCCTAAGACTCTGAACTCTGGCTCCTGCTATGGAGAAGCTTGAGCGCCTTCCCTTAGAAAACGGAAAGAGGAGATGGTTTACTTTTGTGCCTTAAGGCTTCTCATGTGCCTTTAAAATCTGTTATGTGGGGCTGTGGGAGGGATTCTCAAGCATAGTGAATATCAAGGACATGAAAGCTGTGATGGCAGAGGTTGTTTTTATACAGCCTGAGTGGATCATGATGGTAGGGACTCATTTTCTGGGTGTGCTTTGTGGCACCAAACTCAATTTAGGAACTTGCAGATGAGGCTGCAATTATAAGATCCTAGGTCATAAATTTATCTAATTCCTCCTGTTCTTTAGGTAATTTAGTGGGTACAACACTTGGCCTCATGATTTTGTTGCTTTAAATGTTAAAAATCACAGCTGAGTGTCACATACAAAAAATAAATAGGTCTGCACACAAGGCACTGAGGAGATCCTGCACTTCTCAAGAGTAATTATGCTTAAAATATCTGATAGGAAAAATATTATGACATAAAAATACTCCAAGCAAGAAGAGCCCACCACAATCATAAGAAACTCATTCCAGATTTTAACAACCTTATTAAAGAAGCCCTTACCTTAATTTATTAGAAATCTCTCCTCTTATAGATCATTTCTTGTTCTTTTGTCCTCAGGGAGATGAATAAAAATTGTGCACTGTTCTCCTTGTGATATTTCATTATGGACCTAGAGGCATTTGTTAGCTTTCTATTCAAGTTTCCATTTTTAGAAACAAATAAGCCCAATGTTTCCACCTTATTGGTCTCAATTCTTCCATATCTGGCCTTCTGCGAAGCTTTGTTGATGAATGTGGCTACCTTCTGGAAATTCTCAGCTTAAAATTTATTGGGCAAAGAACTCATCCTTACCTAAGTAGTCTTACTTTTATTCCAAGTTCTTTTAGTAAAAAAAAAATACTAATAAAAATACATACCTATTTGGGTATTACCACCATATGGAATGACCCATAGTCAACTACACCCCAAAATATGGTGAAACTCATATTCCCCACCTCCAAATCTGTTCCCCACCCAATGAATCACCCCACCTTCCACTCTGTACCAGAAAATTTCAGTACTTTTTGTTTTTCACAACCATTCATTAAATCAATCAGTAAGTGCTTGCAATTCTACCTTCTAAAAATCTTTCAACTCAGTCCATTTTCTACCAACACTACTGCCACACCGACTGCTCTCACAATCCGAAGATGGTTCATTTGTCCCCTGGATCTCTTGCTTCTAATTTGTTATTTACATGTGGTCAGAGAAATCTTTCTAAAATGAAAATTCGGTCATATCACTGTCATCTGACTTCTTAAAACCCTCTAGTGACTTCCCCAACCCTTCCTTTATGATAAATTCTCAGTTCTAAACCTGCTCACCAGGGGCCCTTCATCAACTTCTGCCTGGTCTTTCCTGCCAATCTCTAACTCTTCCCACAAGAGCCATCCCCTCTTCTTTCTGGTCATATCATTTCCTTTTTTTTTTTTTTGTTTTTTTAAGACTCTCCTTACTCTTCCCCACCCCTTCTCTCCCTCATCTGGATATTTTCTATGACCCTCAGGGGTTAGCCTGAGCAATCATTTTCTTTGGGAGGTTTTCTGAGCCATTGAACTGGTGAGGTCCCATGCTGTGTGCTCCAATGCCCTGTTTCCCCTTCCGTTGACCTCATTTGTTCTTGTAACTTGATGGGTCAGATCTATTTTTTAATATCATCTGTTATTAAGCTTTTCTTCCCTTGTTAATGTTGGAGTCATGCTTCTTTTATCATTTCCCTAATTTTCTTCATTTCCTAAAATTAACTTATGACTCAGTTTTGGGCTCAGCTTTCTCAACTTTCTAAGTTGGAAGATTAATCTAGAGATTAACATATACATAGGAAAGTGTGTACTTATATCAGCTCTTATAACCTCTCATTAGATAAGCTTAACTTGATTGTGTCAAGTTTTGGGTTCATTTGTGAGAATTGTCCTACAAGTAGTATGGTGAAGACATGGGCAAAGCATGTCTTAAGATGCTTTAATTTTAAAAAACCACTAAGACTTAATGGAATGAATCTTTCTTCCTAGATTGTGCATGGGAATATTGATTCTTACCCCATATATAGTATGGTTATCTTTTTCTCCTCAATTTATAAGTTTACCAGGGGACATGTAGAGAGTTGGTTGAATAGTGGGGGACATTTTAAACATTTTTGTGCTCCCTGGTCAGGCTGAAGCATCCCAGTGTCTATTGTTCTTATGTGACTTTGGAAACTTTGGTGATGAATACTGCATAGGCTTGGAGGTTGGTACTCAGTTGGATTTTGGTGGAAAAGAAACTCTTCTGCTCCAGCGATTCAGATAGTCACAAAGCTCATGCCTGCCCTGGAGTGGGTTTTCAAGTTCAGCCTGTCATAATCCACTCCACTGATATACAGCTATCAGAATATGCACATACTCCTTGTCCTTTCCCATTCCAAGTCTTTATCAATCAAGCATTTTATCAGTCTTGCTGGTGGCTAAACTACCAATCATTTATGGCAATGATTCTCATGTAAGAATCATATGGGAACATTTAACAATATCAGCTTCTAGTATTGATTGACTATTTGAAATGGATTGGAATGCAGGCATTGGTCATTTTGGAAACTTTCTTGCATGTAATCATCAAAAGGTTCACTTCACCTTGTTTAAGAATTTGTAAACCTTTGTTCTCTTCATATGTAGACTTAGACTTCATTTCAATCTTTCCCATCTTACTACATGGTATTTCCATCCATGCAGTTTCTCTAATTAAAACCTGAGGCTCATTTTTCTTTCTCTATTCTCTTCTCCCCAATCGAGTCATCAGAAAGTATGATAGATGGCAATTACTCACAAATCTCTTTGCTTGTCTTTAACTTCGTTGATCTTTTCTTTCTTTTTTTTTTAAGAGAGAGATGGACAGTGAGAGGGAGGAGAAAGAGAGAATCAATTTTATTTAATTTTTCATGTGGCTTCCGTTGCTCTTACACTTTGTTGTGTACGTGGTGCTGGGTTCGAATCCATGTCCTTGTGAATGCCAGGCAAGCTCCATAACTGCTGAGCCACGACTCCAGCCCCATTGACCTTTTCTTAACCCTTTTCTTAATTTTCATGCCTTAGCTGGATCACTGAGCTACCTGGTTATTCCTATTCCAATTCTGTATGTTCCTCCACCAAGTTCTTAGCTTTTGAGAATGTTCTTATTTTAAAAAAACCAAATATTTCAACCTTTTAAGTAAAAAAAGGTTATCTATGTTTATGAAATCTTAAATTATACTATATTGAGTAGAATAAATTTTATTATATATCATTTAATTTTTAAATTTTTTTATTTAGGAGTTGAGTTATTGTAAAATCATAAACGCATATACAGTAACAATATGATGTGCATTTGTTCCTAAACAAGAATTGCCCACACATGGCCCACATCCCAGTCTCTTTATTCTTCTATATTTTGCCCTTACAAGCAATATAAATGTTTAGACTGTGAATTTTCCAGAATTAAATGATTGCATAAGTATTATTTGGATTCCCAGGGTGTGGGGGGGTATAGAGTATGCTACATTGTTGATTGTCTCCCTAGATCTCTTCCTATCCTTCCTCCCTCTCCCCTCCTCCCATTTCTCCCTCTATCATTTAATTTTAACAACTTTTTATCTCATAAAATATGTTTTCATTTTAGAGATTAGCGAAGTGAAAAAATAACTTTTTAAAATACTTTTCATATTGGTAGGCAGATTATTTTAGGACAAATGCCAAACATATTTGTGGATTAAGTCTCAGTTTATAATTTGTAATATTTTGATACATCTGCAAGGGAGACCTCCATCCTAAATGAAACTCCTTTATATTCAAAGTTTTCCAAACTCTTCTTCAGGAAATAGTAGCGTTTTCTAATTTTAAAGTTTCCCTAGGACATGTAAGCATCAGTACCGGTATCAACTGGACAGAAGAGAGAATTTTCAAAAATTAAACACTGTCTAAATATTTTACAAAGTCTTTACTCACTTATGAATTAGCAGTCTTTCATTTTTTTCCTTCATTATCAGAACAAACATAGAGGATATTTGGTCATGTATTATGGTAATAAAGCTGAATCTGCTTTTAGAGACTGGTTAAATTAAAAGGCAAATCTCATATATGATGTTTAGCTGCACTGTGAGTCTTGGAAGAAGCTCAAGTCTTGGGATGGGAGACAATCCCATCAACTCACTGGACAGTCTCACAATTTCTTGGATGCAATTACTCTCAAACTTCCTCAAACATTCAATTATGAAAATAAGTACTTAATTGGGAGAAGAGATCTGTCTCAACAGTGGACTTCTCTGCTGTTTCCTCCTATCATCAGTTGAATGTCACAACAGCAGAAGCAAGGAGGTGCAGTCAGTTCTTCAGGTACTAAGCCAGAAAGGTCAGAGCCTCCATGGCATGGTGACAGCTTTGTGATAGTTGAAATAACAAAGTTCAGCAAAGGTTAATGCTGAGAGCGTTGAGAGGCTTCCCTTGGCAACTTTGTGCCATACATCTCCATGGACACAGTCAGGGACAAATTGTCCAAGGCCTAATGACTATGGAAAGTGAGGGATGCTTCCAGAAAGTAGAAAACCTCAGAGCAGGGATTCAGATTGGCAGCAGGGTGCAGACTTGGGAGCAAAACACTGGCAACCGTTTTACTAGTCCAGTGGAATGGTACAGACTTGGAAATAGAAAGGTGGCTAGGCGACAGATGAATGAGTGTGTTGTGCTCCATGCCATCCTGGAGACATGCTGAGACATGGCAGTTCTGACCAGGAGGGTTCCCAGTCTACAGAGATCCACTTCCCAGGACATCACACAGGACATTCCATCTGCAGAGAGACACCTTCTCATTTCTTAGTTGTTTTTTAAAGAAATAATACTTTGTTGTTAGGGACTGGAGAGGTGGCTCAGAAGTAGAGTGCTTGCCTGGCGTGTTCTAGGACCTGGGTTCAAACCTCAGCACCATATGTACAACTAAGTGTCAGAAAAACAAAACAAAAAAAAAGATGAAAAAATAAATAAAATTGACTCTCTTTCTTTCTTTCTTTTTTAAAGAGAGAGGGACAGTGAGAGAGAGAGAGAGAAAGAGAGAATCAATTTTTATTTAGTTTTTCATGTGGCTTTCATTCTTCCAAAACTTTGTTGCGTACGTGGTGCTGAGGTTTGAACTCGTGCACTTGTGCATGCCAGGCAAGCGCTACAACCACAGAGTCACTGCTCCAGACCGACTCTCTTTCTTAAAAAAACTAACAACTTTATTGTTAGAGTGGAAGCCTACTCTATACTTCTCCCTGATGCCATTTTTTCCCTTCCTTTCCACAGGTAACTACTAATATAAATTTGATATTTATTATTCCATGTATACTTTTACACTTTTATTCCATATTTGAATCCATAAATAATATTTTATATTATTTTTAAATACTGGTAGTATTACATAGATGGCATTAGACTGTAGCTTGTTCTAGTTAACATATGTTTTTCATATTTGATCATTTGATATAAGTAACTCTAGTTAATTCATTTAAATTTTTGTATAGTGTGATATCAAATAGAGAAGTGGTAATTCACTTATTTATTTTTCTGTTGATCAACATGCAAGTGCCTTCCTATTTTTTATTTTTATAATTTATTTTTCAGTGAACATTTGTGTATCTTCTGTAAGTATGAAAAGTATCTCAAATATATGCCAAGTGAAAGTTGGGGACTTATGGCCTTAACAACTTTTCTGTATTTTTCATATCTGTAGTACGATTAAAAATAAAGTATTCAAATAATATTATTGAACTCCTACTATGCCAGGACAAAGCAGTAAATAGAGAGATAAAATTTCTGCTGTCTGAGATCTTATATTACAGTTGGAGGAGAACAAGTAAACTAGGAAGCTAAATCTCAGAGAATACTAAGTCCCACATAGTGAATTGTGCCATTTCTCTGATTCAGGTTCTTCCATGGATTTCCACTGCGTTTAGGATTCAATACAACTGCTTTACAGGCCTAGAAGGCTCCATGCCATTAGGTCCCTGTCCTACTCTTTCATTCTCTCTTTGGTTTCCTAAACTCTCCCACATTGACCATGAAGTCTTTGGACCTTACCACTTTTTGCTTGTTTTCCTGCATCAGAACTTGTAGGCACTATCCATCTTCATGGAATTTTATCATTCTTTGCCTCTCTCATGACCCTTACTCTTTTCCTCAGTATCATTTTTCACAACATATATTTAAATATTCATGTGTCAGCTGCTTCACCTACTAGATTGCAAGTTCATGAGGCAAAGATGATGCTTCTTTTACTTCCTGTGTATCTCCTCGCCCACAGCCTGACACATGGAAAAATATATTTTGCACCTCTAGGAAACTAAATAATTCCCACAAATCAATATAAATGGGAACAGTAAAAATAACTAACTAACTAAATAAATAATTCAAAGGGTGATCAGCAGAAGCAAGGGACCAGGGGATGGGAGGAGAGAGAGAGAGAGAAGTGCTGGGTGGGGGGCAAATTGGCCAAATTATATTACTATCTTGGGTGCATGTATGAATATGTAACAACAAACCCCATCATTATGTACAACTTCAATGCACCAAAAAAAAAACCCCACCATAATACAAATAAGCATTTTTATCAAAGTTTGGTTAAATTCTCATTTTGAGCAGGAGATATGGTTTCAATTGTCTTTTCTTCTTTGGGCTCTCCACTTCTGATTAAGGGTTTAAGGTGGCCTCCATGGGTCTCCAAACCAGAAGCAGGTCTTACCATGGCATTCAAGGACTGTTGTCCTTGTGATACTGGAGATGCTACATAACCAATCAGTGGGCCAACAGGTGGCCAGCTGCAGTATTAGTTTGCTTTTTAAGCTATCACCTTGTCCAAACTATTGGATAAAATCCTTATCTCCAGCTGGTGATAGGTAGCAATATTGTGTGCGTGTGTGCATGTGCATGTGTGTGCGTGCGTGTGTGTGCATATGTGTGTGTGTGTGTGTGTGTGTGTGAGTGAGAGAGAGAGAGAGAGAATGGAGCTTCTAGATGGTTTAGGGAGAAGCCTCACTTCCAACCCTGCCTTAAAACAGCAAGTCTTGGTCCAGTTTATCATCTTCCTTGGAGCGATTTTAGTCTGTTATCCTCTCAGGAGCCTATCTTTTCTTATCCTTCTTTATCATTTGAAAATATTATGACAGCTCACCCCCAATGGCTTTAGCATTTATGTGTTTAAAATAAGGATATTTTCCTATGTAGCTACAATGGCATGATCAGGCTTAAGAAAGCTTATACTGATACAATGATATTATCTAACATTAAGTCCATGTTCAACTTTCTCCATTTGTCCCCCAAAAAGTATCCTTTGTGGAATATTGGAAAATTTCAGTAAAGAATCACACACTGAATTTGTACTTAAGGCCTCTTACATTTTCTTTAAATCAGAAGAACTCCTATAGCTTTATTTTAATTATTTTTTAGTATTTTTTTATTTTTAATTATTTTTATTTTTAATTATTCTGATCTCTCTCACTGTTAACACTTTTGAAGAGTCCAGGCCAGGTTTCTAATAGAATGACCAGTCACTGCATGTTCCTTAATTTTTCTTTTTCTCAATGTTTGGACTCATGCTGCACATTTGAGAAGAATACTCGTGTTCTTGGGAAATGGTGTCCTTCCCATGCCTCAGAAGGCAGTGATGTCATTTTATTTATTAATGGTCATACTTAATTTGGTTACTTGTTTAAGGTAAGATGGTGTTTGGCAGTTCTCTTCATTATAAAGACATCTGTGACTGTTGTGATTAATGAGAAATCTTAGGGGTGGCACTTGAAGACCATGTGAATATATTGCTTAGCAACAGCATTTACCCAATGATATTATTGTCCATTGCTGATCCTTGCTTGTAATCATTATTATTATTGGTAGTTGCAAAATAGCATAGATAATACATAATTTTATCATCCATTTCACATTTTTAAAAGCTGGCATTCTATTGAGAAGTCTTTTTATCTCCTCCTCTCCTCCCCCCCCCCTTTTTTTTTTCCAAAATATCACTATGGATTTATGGGTTTTTTTTTTAAGAGAGAGAATGAGAAAGACAAAGAGAGAGATTCGATTTTATTTTTTCATCTGGTTCTTGTTTTTCTGACACTTAGTTGTATATGGGTTTTGGACCTGGGTCCTTGCACATGCCAAGCAAGCACTCCAACCACTGAGCCACCTCTCCGGGCCTTATGGGTTCTTTTTTCACAAGATCATTTTTTTTTTATCAGAGATTAAACCCAGGGGTGCTTCAACACCGAGCCATATCCTTAGCCCCTTTTATATTTTATTTTGAGACAGTGTCTTGCTAAGTTGCTGAGTCTGACTTTAAACTTGTGATTCGCTGCTTCAGCGCCCCCAAGCCACTGGGATTAGATAGCATAATGAGGGGTTCTCTTAGAACAACTGTCACTTCCCCAATTTTGATATGCTGCAGTTGAGTTTAATGTCTCTGTCTTCACTTACCACGGTTAACAACCAATGTGATGATTTATTATTATTTATGCTGCATTGGTTAATTAAATATGAACTTGAATCTCTTATTGGGATTTAAAATCCATGGGGGAAAGTTCCCGGTGATAAAGTATCATATACAAAACGACCCTTTGCTCTGTTCCCTGATAACAACAGACTTGCAGTTCATGCTTTCTCTGTCTTATTCGTAGGATCGAAGATTCAATGATGAAATTGACAAGCTAACGGGATATAAGACAAAATCACTATTGTGCATGCCTATCCGAAGCAGTGATGGTGAGATTATTGGTGTGGCTCAAGCTATAAATAAGATTCCTGAAGGTGCTCCATTTACTGAAGACGATGAAAAAGTAAGATTTCATGTCTTGCATGACTTGTACTTTCCTTTTTGATTATTGATTGCTGCTCTCCCTGAAAAGACAGGAATTATGTGAGTAGCTGTATGATTAGCCTATTCATGGATCAAAAAGCTTTTTTCATGTTATATAAAATGTAATGGGAGTTTTTTATATATCATAAAATGTGATATAATTGAAAATAATTACTTCATTTTTTAGCTTGCTCTTCATTCTAAGTCTCATTAGTATTCTTGGTATTTCTTGGTTGTTATCTTCCATATAAGCAAGCTTTTTAATTGAGGATCCAATACTACCGCACATGGCCCAAAGGAAGAAGACAGGGAATGCAGGAATATTACTGTGTTTCAGAAACTCAGCATTTTATCTGGTATTTTTATAACTACAACAAAGAATTGTTTTCTCAGTTCTAATATAAATACTTCAATAAAAATGAATGTTATTTAATTGTTATTTCAAAATGCTAATTAAAAGAACATTATTTTTTGTCCCTGAAGAACAGTTGACCTTGGCAGAAGTGATGTACTTTTTGTTCTGAAATTTGAGTTCTTAAGCTAGTAGCTTGTCATTTTATCTTAAAAGTGAAACTCTTCAAGGAACAGAAGATTTGGACTTGAAGCTCTTACCTTCAAACTGAATAGAACCTGGTTGAACATTTATACAATTTTTATTAAAGCAAATCTTAAATTAGTTTGCTCAAGTTTGACCACTGTCATATTCCTATTTGATTAAAAAATACTTTATAATTTAACCTTCTGAATGTTGGTTTGCTTTTTGCCAGTGATAATTACTATTGCAGTAAATTAATGCAAATGTTCTGGTTCAGAAGATCAACATAAAATATGATTACAGGGAAATAAGAAGATATTTAATTGAAGGTAGTCCTTGATTGAGGTCATTTCTATGGTGGATTGGAACAGCCCCAGTCCCAGTAAAATTTTATAAGCTCATAGAGAAATGTAGGACCTCAGATGATTTCTTATAATTTGATAAGCTGCTAGTGTATGAGGCTCTTGGGTTGGGGTCATAGGCACCAAGAAGGAGGTTCTGAAGGGCTTCTTAGAAGAGGTGCTATTTGATCTGACATTTGAAGCAAGAATTGGCCCCATCAGACAGAACCAGGTGAGAAGGAGAGGGCATTTAGAAATGTACATAAACATAGGCCACCTCATTTGCCATAAAAATATTTCCACGGAATGTATAGATAAAGCAAAAAATTCATTTTCTGTAATAAATGACAGAATCCTGAAACTACTGCTTACCGGGATTTAGATAGAGATGTTTGGAGTTGGTGGCTTTCCAAACATAACAGCAGCACATCTACGCCATCCCCCAAATAGTTAGTTTGTACACAGATGGAAATCCTGCCTTCACTCTGCCTCCTTTGTTGAAAGGGATCCCTTTATATCTTTAGTTCTCATCTTTGATTCTATTCATGTTATGTTTTTCCTGGAGTCTTCAGTGCATTCACACATAGAAGATAGGGCTTCATGAGTTCTGAATGGTGCAAAGAGAAGGTTTGCCCACGGTTTTGTGCCTGTCTTGAGCAGGGACAACGTTCAGCTCTATTGGGAATGACAACTCAAGCTGAGTCCCTGCTTGGCTAATGACAAGCAACTGCGTGGCTGCATTCGGAGAGCAGCTCTCTCAGTTTCCTCATCTGTCGACTGTACTATCTACCACTTTATAGCATGATAATTAAATAAGACCCCCAAACTACTTTTTAAGATATAAAATATTTTAAGTGTAAAATATAAATTTTATTTTGAAACTAACATTTCCCTAAAATCTTTTGTATTTGTCATTTATCCCCAGGTAGTTTATTTTTTAGATTCAACTTTGAGTATTTTCTTGCGCCAAATATTATACTTTTCTCTTCTGCATTCAGCCTATGAGCCTAAAGTAGCATTGTTGTCTTTAAATGTCTACAATTCCTTCACCTGACTTAAGAACCCTGTTCTATTTTCTCTTTTTGAAGAAAGCCTTACCAGTCAGGGCAGGTAGACTATGTTCATGCAGCTGACACAAAGTGAATGATTGTATGTATTGCAAATTTAATAGGAGTGGTGAAGAAGAAAACCAGAAAACAAAATCTAGAAGTGAATCATGGGAAAGAACAAAATCTCGATACTTCTTACAAATAAGGAGAAAAAATGTGGCATAATTGCTGCAGCGAGTCTACCTATGTTGAAATCCCATCTCTCCCACGGCCTGGGTAACCCTGGACAAGCTGTTTTGTTTTTCTGTGGCCCAATTCCCTCCTCTTAGAAGAGGGATGATAATAATAACATTTCTCTATAGGGCCATAGAGAGATTAAATGAAAGAATAGAGGGAAAGATTTGAAAGACTATCTAGGACATTGTAGGTCCTTATAAAAGATTAATTTATACTGACAGCACAGTAATACACTTGATATACAGGCAGGTCTCAATGAAAATATTACCCTTCACATAATTTAAGTCTGTATATTTTTATTAATTGGAAATTCTGGGTTGCTGAATACACGGAGGTGCTGGGAGGGTGGTGCATCCAGAAAGGGAGCTAAAGGTTGGAACTTTTTTCTTTATACCTCATACCTCTTCCATCCGGCTGTTCCTGTTGTAATAAGTTCATAACCTATAGTGAAAAATTGATTTACAAATGGACAACAACCAGACCATACATGATGAGACAAATTGGACCCACGTTGAATTCAGTAGCTAGCCCAAAAGCCTAATCACCATCTTGGCAGCAGTGGGCTCAACACAGTCAGGATTCTGACTGCCTGCTTTCGTATTTTTTACCCCTGCCCGGCCCTGCACTACTGTATGCTTTCAACTCAGAGAAAGCCTGGACTAATGACCTATGGTACTCTACTCCTAGTTAGCCAGACTTCAGCTTCCCCATGCCAACAACCTTCAGTCACAACATCCCTACACTCTTCTCCTTCCATCATAAGACTTGCCAAATCTTTGAATTTTTCAAATGCAAGCGATGGTGGATGACTTTCTTATTTCATTAAGATCTGAATAGATAGACTGTTTTCATTTAAAAATTTGAAAATCTAAAGGCCAGGTATTCTTCTGGTGTTGGGGCTTCAACAATGAAAAGGAGGATATGCTTTATAAATTCATAATTCTCAGGTATTATTAGTGTATGTACTATCTCACTTGGTGTACAATGTTATGCTTATAGTAATTCTACTTTTACACAATGTTATTCTTTATTTAAATGTCCACATGTGAATGTAGTCTACACCTGCAATTTTTGAGAATTGTGAAGTTTCTCCTTTTCTTTTGATCTTTCTTTTTCTACATATCCCTGTTTGTTTTGTCATTGTCCTATTGCTGGGAATTTGAGTCGTTTCCAATTTTTAACTAATACAAATAGTCCCTGAATGGACATCTTGAACAAGTTACCTTTTCATTTTTATTTCCTTGGTGTATATTCCAAAGACTGAAATTACTGAGTAAAAGGGTAAGAAAAATTTTATAGCTCTCATTCCATGTTATCAGAGAGCTGTTGGAAATATTGAACCCATTTACAATGGTAGCAGCACACATACACCTATTTTATTGGCACCCTAACAACTTTGTTCAACTTACATTTTAAAACTCAAATTAATTCTCCTTAGTCTCCCAGGAAGGCTTCAGACAACCCCTTCCCATATTTAGAGTGTAAAATCTCCAGCCACAGAAATAATTTCAGTGCTGCCTCTGAGGAAGGAAACATGCAAAAGAAAGGAAGTCTGTCTTGAGTATTGAGTCTCTGGGCCTTGGAGTCAGAAAGCCTCCAAGTCAGGTTCAAATTTTGCTGTTACTTGTTAGCTGAGTGACCTTGAAAAAGTTCCCGAATTCCTCTGAGCCTTATATTCTTCATCACAGAGATACGAGGAGCAAAAGAGACATTAGATGTGAGGTCCTTAGAATAACACCAATAAATGAACCTCATAAAATCTCACTATATGTTTCAAAGCCTAACTGCTGGGTGCAGTGGCTCATGCCTACAATCCCAGGGATTTGGGAGGCTGAGGCAGGAGGATTGTTTGAAGTCAATCTCACCAACTTTTTTTTTTTTTTTTTTAAATACAGGGACAGAGAGAGGGAGAAGGAGAGAGACACAGAATAAATATTTTTATTTTAGTTTTTCATGTGGCTTTTGTTGCTCCAACATTTCATGAGTACTTGGTGCTGGGGTATGAACCTGTGTCTTCTTTCTTGCCAGGCAAACCCTGTAAATGCTGAGCCACTGCTCCAGCCACAACCTCAGCAACTTAGTGAGGCCCTAAGCAGCTTAGTGAGACCCTGTCTCAAAATTAAAAATAGAAAAATGGGTTGGGGATATGACTCAGTGATAAGAGCTCCTGGGTTCCATCGCTTCTTTAAAAAAAAAGAACAGGGTGGGAGCAGTGGCTTGGTGATTACTGAGCTTGGCGATTACAGTGCTTGCCTCGCATGCGCAAGGACACGGGTTCAAACCCCAGCACCACATACACAACAAAGTGTCAGACGAATGAAAGTCACATGAAAAACTAAATAAAAAACTGCTTCTTTCTCTCTCTCTCTCTCACTGCCCCCTCTCTCTTAAAAAAAAAGCCAAACTGAAGTAATTTGAACCCTGTTAGTTATTTGACTGTATACACATAACTACCACATCATAATTCATATGGGTAGTGGTAAATTTATTGCACATTTAGCATAGTATGACTTTTATGTCCTGATATCTTAAAATTTCAACTTTTGGAGATGATAAGTTATATATGGTATACTTTAAAAACATTTTGCAATATGAAAATCAGGAAGTTATTTGTCTGAGATAAATCTGAAAATTAAATTTATTACATTTATTTGAGTTTGCTCATATATCCAACATAATGGCACAATATGATAATATTTTGTGTCTTGAAAATTCTATGCCTATGATTCAATGGTTGGCTATGTGTTATCATGTAAATAATTGTTGGAGGGGACTGGAAATGTAATCAATTCATTCTCCACCACCCCTACCCTAATCTAATGCAGGGATCTATATTTGACAGATGGTCATCCAGCCTCTGCCTAGACACTTTCTTTTTAATGACTTTAAAATTATTATGCTCTTTAAATCTCTTGGGTAATTAGTAAGAATTTTATCAGTTGTGATGAGAGTTTTGTGTGAAATATAGCCTCCCATATGTACATATTAATAATTTAAGTTAAATACTGACAAATTACTGGTTTAGTAATTCACATAGAAAGTACACACAAAGGCAGACCATGCAGAAGAGATGATGGAATTTTCTGGCTCACTTCATGGGTTTCAAGCAAATGCTCCTGTTTTTCAGTGATATGTAAAGATAGTTGATTTAGGTGGTATGACCAGAGTCCTTGCCTGCAGTTAATGTATCACTTTGTTATACCTGGGTGAGTAAAGGGAGGTATTATTGTGCAGAATAAAATAATGAGACTGGATAGAAGCAAGCATTTGTGATCTATTAAGATGTATGGGCACTCAGCATGAAAATATGGAAATGGAAATGAGCACAGGCTCTTATCAGCCCTTTCAGGTTGCCTATACTTCAGCCCCAAAGGTGCCATTTCGTACTGCCATGTTGCATAAAGCACAATATGTCTACTGCAGTTACTTTCCAATGGCTGATGCATAAGAGTTGTGGCTTGAAGTTCTTCTTTGGCTAATCTCTCTGGGGTTTCTTCAGCTTGCAATCATCTCTCTTGAGCTCATAATTCAGAGCTACCATACTACTTTCTTTTGTGCCAACATATTCAGATACCCCATTGGGCTGGGGTGCAGCCAGCTGAGCTTGGCTGCCAGGGGACTGGCTGCATTCCAGGAACTTGTTACTGGCGATGCTGCCCTGCCAACGGGTGTTGAGGACAGCATGCGGATGATGCTAACAAGTCTCTGTAGAGGCTGGAAGTTTGCTATCAGCAACAGCCCTGAGACTCACAGCCAGATAATGGGGAGGATTTCATAGACTCTTGGCCTTATATTTATAAATTGTTTCTGATTGTGTGAGGCTAATATTTAGGATGCTGAATACATTTTGCTGATAGGTGTACCAAATTAGTGGCCCCAGAAGACTGAATGCAATTCATGCATGTGTTACTTGCTTGGTGTTTGACTGGCATAGGATTTGTTTTTAAAATTTGAAAACCTTTAGATATGGCTGCAGGCTATAGTTCTACCATAAAAGCCAACCCCAAACAACTAGTCAGTTCAAGAAAATCAACAGAATAAGAGAAAGGATGGTCAGATTTCTTCTGTTATCTTTTGAATAGTTCATTTCTACAGAAGATACTTTTGAAAAGTATTACTCAACTTCTTAAAAGCCTTTTGTTTTATACATGGATATATTACAACTCTGCCATGCTAGTTTTATGCCAGGCTTTTAATACTCCATTGTCTTTAAGATACTTAAGTGCTAAAAGAGAAATGAATTAACTAACTGTAATAAATGCCCTTTGTGTTCTCATCTCATTATTTTCTCTTTTCTGCTTATATTCTAATTAAGATTTTTGAATCTGTTGAAATAAAATTATAATTAATTATCAGGGTCCAGGAAAAGAGGTTTTTAGAGTCCTGGAAGATGGCCTATGATTTCAAGTTGTATTTGTTCAATATGATTTCAGTCTCGGAAAAAAAAATGTTGGCTCAAATTCCACAAGTCATTAATTGAAATATTTTCTCTGTGTTTAAACAATGATCTAGTCACTGCACCATTTGTCTTTTAATGGCTATTACACAGGGTTCACATAGTCACTGTAAGACTACAGGAACTTTGGAGACCAATTTATTCATGTTCTGTGCATTTACTGGACTATACCTGATTGCAAGGAACAGAAATAACCAAGACTTATGAGAAAACTATTATCAACACACTATCTGTCAGAATTCAAGTTTAACTTCAAGGTATTTTTTGCCTTAAAAATATTGTTATGGACTCCTGGCTATATTCCTTGCTTCTCATGCAGAGTCTAACTTTGGAAAATAACAAGTCTGCCTGCCACGGTCCAGCTTAGGGGTTAGCACTTGATGAAAACTGGTCTTCTTATTCCCAATTTTGTCTTGGGCTCCCAATTCCCATGCTTTTGCTTATATTCTTATCTAATTGCAAGGAGTTCTGCTATTTTTCATACTTCTTTCAAGGCTTATGTCAAATTCTGTCATCTCAGACCTCACTAGGACTATTCCAAAAGTGACTATTATTTAACCTTAAAGTGGTCCCTGATATTTTACAGTTTGATTTCTTTTTCAGGTGTCCCCAGATGATTCCAATTAGATTTGAACTAACTGCTTATTGAAAACATATACAGTGATCAAATATTCTGGAATTAAAAAAATCAATAAAATCAATAATATAGCAACTACATAGAAGGAAGGACAATAACTACATAGCGTGTGGTTGGCATGCATGTGGATTTACAGGCCCCTGGAAAAAATTCTAATGGCTTTTGATGGCTAGATAACATACTGATACTTGTAATTTCATGCTTCTTTAGACCCCCGCCACTCTCTCTCTCTCTTTCTGTATTGGTACTAGGGATAAAACTCAGAGGGTGATTTTTCAATGAGCTACACACTCTCAGTCCTTTTCTATGTTTTATTTATGTTTTTTTTAATCTTTTCTTTTTTTTTTTTAAGGAAAGAGGGACAGTGAGAGAGAAAGAGAAAATCAATTTTATTTAGTTTTTCATGTGGCTTTAGTTGCCCCAATTCTTCTTTGTGTACGTGGTGCTGGGGTTCAAACCCACGTCCTTGTGCATGCCAGGCAAGTGCCATAACTGCTGAGCTACTGCTCCAGCTCTTTTATGTTTTATTTTGAGACAGAGTCACATTGAGTTACCCAGGTTGGCCTCAAACTTGGATCCCCTGCTTCAACCTCCTGAGGCAATGTGGGTACAGGTGTGTGGCACTGTGGTTTCTCTTTTTGTTTCTGAGAGTTACCAAGGACATGTTAAAGTGCTTAGATGCAGCTGTCTTCTATTTCTTTCCATGTACTCCAAGGATCTAGTAAGATAGTTTGCCATCATCAGGAACATGAAACAACTGAACTCAGAAAATTTCAGGGCTGTAACTGTTACAAGGCTGAATGCTGATCAGGGGTTTTAGTGATCATCAATCTGTACACCAGTTTTAATGGTTGTGTGGCTTTCCATTGGGTTGAGGAAACATTCATTCAATCACTGTATGTTGAGTTTCTACTTAAAAGACATTATCATTTTTGAGACACAGTGGCAAATATTGAGGTTAAATTGATGAACAGACAAAAATTCCTGCCCTTACACTTCTCAAAAGAAGAAAAGCAAATAACCAGCAAGTACATGAAAAAATGTTTGAGAGCCCCAGCAATTAGGGAAATGCAAATCAAAACTACATTGAGATTTCATCTTACTCCAGTGAGAATGGCAGTTATTGAAGAAATACAAATAATTATAATGTTGGTGAGGATGTAGGGCAGGGGGAAAAGTACACTCAGACCTTGTTGGTTGGACTGAAAATTAGTATGGAGATTCCTCAGACAACGAGAAATGGCCCACCTATCCCACATATCTAAATGATCTAAAATCTGCAGACTATAGTGACACAGCCAAGTCAATGTTTATAGAAGCTCAATTCCCAATAGCCAAGCTATGGAACCAATCTAGGTGCCCTTCAACAGTTCAACAGATGGATGGATAAAGAACACACATACACACACACACACACACACACACACATACACAAACACACACGCGCGCACACACACACTCTACTCAGCTATAAAAAAGAATGAAATTATGGAATTTTCTGGCAAATAGACGGAACTAGAAAATATCATACTAAATGAAGTAAACCAGACCCAGAAAGTTGAAGGTTGAACGTTTTCTCTAATATGCAGAAACTAGTCCAAAAATAAGGAAGGAAAAAAAAAAGAATGAAAAGGAAAGAGGGGATTCTATCAAAATGCAAGAAAGATCAGTGGAGCAGAGGAATGAATTGAGGGAGAGGAGGGAGGGGTGGGATAAGGGAAGAACTGTGGAATGAATCTAATCTAACTTTCCTACCTATCTATGTGAATATGTCACAGTAAATCTCACCATTATGTATATCCACAAGGCATTAATTAAAAAACAACCATAAGTAAATAGCAGAAAGATCAGTAAAGTAAAGGGAAGAGAACAGGAGGAGGAAGTAGGGGAGGGAAAGGGGAATTACTGGGGACTGAATTAGAGAAAAGTATATTCCATGCTTTTATAATTTCATCAGAATGAAACCTAATGTGATGTATAACTTAAAAAAACCTCAATTTTTAAAAAAGGAAAAAATCCTGCTTTTTAAGAGTTTACATTTTTAGTGGTAAAGACAATTAACAAAGTAAATGTTAAGTATATAACATTTCCAGTCATGATTAGATATGTAATTTTTGTAATGTAAATCATCTAACATTTTTTGTAGCTTTTATTCATAGGAGCATGCTTCATTCAGTCTAGGAAATATTAAAAGGGCTCACAGAAAAATAGGACCTTTCATGGGTGAATACGATTTGCCCCAAAGCTCTCTCAATAACTATGAAAAATTGTGATGGACTTTTCACTTGAATCTCTTTCTTTTTTCCTCTTTACTCCAGGTATTTGCATAAGGTATGTGTCTCTCTGGGCTGCCTCATGTACTAGACTTGAAGTACAAGAAGGTGTTGTTTTATTGCTGTATTCACCTCAAGTGTTCTTGTGTCACAGCTTCTCATGAGCATCAAGTTGCAATCACTGTACCAATTCCCCATCAATTGGACTGAGGAAGAGAAGAGATTGGACAATCAGAACCAGATCTAGCCAGGCTATAAATGTTATAGTGCCAGACAGACAAGACTTTAGCATTTCTGGGAGAAAAATGTCAGGGGGTGAGGAGAGTTATGTTCATTCTGATATTGAAGGACCCATAAATCCACAGCTCTTAATAGCTGGCAGAACTTGAAATAGTCAAGGCACTTCTAAAAGTGCAAAATGGTAAAGAATTCTCTTATCAACTCTGTCTCTGATACAGGGCTTGGACAAGAAAGAATGATCGGTGATTGCAGATTAGAAATAAACAAGGTCTTGTTGGCAGGAAGGGTTGTTATTAAAGAACTAGCATGGGGTGTTAGAGATTTCAAATTAAGAGAGGTAACTGTCTTATTTGAATAACTAGTGCTTTCAGGTGAATACAACAGTAAGGTGGAGTCTTTTCAACTGAGAATGCTGAAATATTTAAATTGGAATTTTGGAAACTTAATTTTTTGACTAAAAGTGGAACTTAGTAAAATACCAAGTATATTTAGCTATCTTTGAATTGAACATCTCTGACTTTCTTGGAATATTTTCCCTTTCTTTTAATAAGATTATTTTCTAATTATAAAAATAATACAAATTTATTATAGGAAATTTGAAAAATATATAATAGAATAATTCACCCACTTTCAGGAATAATATTATTAATATAAATGGTATATTTCCCTGTATTATTTATTTTTACCTATAAATAAAGATATATTTACAAAGTTTGCATCATATAGTGTACTCAATATTTTTTCATACTTTATACAATTCTTGAAAGATATGATTTGTATGTTTGCATTATATTCTACCACAAAATTATATAAGGGCTTATTCAATAATTTTATTTCTTAGTCTTCAGGCTGTTTCTAAAATTATACTATTATAAAATTATTACATTTTTGAGAATACATCTTGGACTACATCTTAGGACAGTTATTAAGCTGAACTAATAAAGTGATGTTTTTGTGGTTCAGCAGTGATCCAACATCTGCAATTTCATATGATTCAAACTAATGCTTAGGATTACTGGATCAAAGGTTTTGACCATTAAATTTTAAAAATAGTTTTATTGAGATATAAGTCACATACCTAATTCACCTGTATACAATTCCATGTTTTTTGGTACATTTACAGAGCTGTATAATCATCACAATGCTTAATTTTTCCTCCATATTTTTTATTGATGCATTATGGTTGTACATAATGGTGGGATTTGTTGTTACATATTAGTACATGTATACAATATAATAATATAATTTGATCAATATCTCTCTCCAGCACTTCTGTTCCTCCCACCCACTGGTCCCCTTCCTTTATTCTACTCATCTCCCTTGCTTTTCATGTGATCTCCACCCCTTCACCTTTCTTTTCCTTTTTCCTCTCTAGCTTTCATATGTAAGAGAAAACACAAGACCCTTGAACCTCTGAGTTTGGCTTATTTTACTTAACATAATGTTCTCAAGTTCCATCCATTTTCTTATGAATTACATAATTTCATTTCTCTTTATGGGTGAATAAAAACTTCATGATGTAAATATTCCACACTTTCTTTATGCATTCATTTGTTTATGGACACCTAGGCTGCTTCCATAGTTTGGTTACTGTGAGTTGTGCTTCTATAAACACAAGTACACAAGTATTGCTATATTATGCTGACTTTAATTCTTTAGAATAAATACTGAGGAGTGGTATAACAGGGTTATATGGTGGTTCTGTGTCTTTTGAGGAACCTCTATACTGATTTCCATGATGGTCATAGCACTCAATTTTAAAACATTTCATCACCCCCAAAGAAGCCCAATACCCATCAGTAGTCATCTCCCATACTCCCCTGGTTCCCCTGGACAACCACCAGTCTACTTTCTGTCTCTATGGATTTGCCTATTTTGGATAACTCTTATAAATATGAGATCCTTGAAGACTAACTTCTTTCACTTAGCATAATGTATTCAAGATTCATTCATATTGTAGCATGTATCTGTATTTCATTTCTTTTAGATTGTATAATATTTCATTGTGTGGATATACTACATTTTATTTATCGGATTATTTCCACTTCTTGACTATCATGAGCAATACTGCTATAAACATACATGTACAAGTTTTTTGTGAATATATGTTTTAATTTCTCTTGGATGAATACCTAGGGGTGGAACTGCTGGGTCATATGGTAACTGCTTAATCTTTTGAGGAACTATTAGACTGTTTTGCAAAACAGCTGCACTGTTTTATATTTCCATCAGCAATATATGAGGTTTCAAATTTTACCACATACTCACCAATACTTACTATACTCCTTTTTGATTATAGATATCCTAGTCAGTAGGAAGTGACATTTAATTGGGGTTTTGATTTGTCTTATCCTGATGTAAAATGATGATGAACATCTATCTTTTCAAATGCTAATTGGTGGAACATTTATTTTTAGGCTGTTGAGAAATTTCATCCATTTTCTCTCCAGAAAATGGTAATAATTTACAATGCCAATAGCAGCATATCAGTTCACTGAACTTTTATCAGCTTTAATATTATAATTTTTAAAAATTGCATTTCCTTGATTTCTAATTTCACTTTACTTTCACTACTTTGATTTATTCTGTATTCCACAAGGAATTAATCAACCATTAATCTAAGTATTTTTTAAAAAGAGAGAGAGAGACAATGAAATAGAGAGAGAGAGAAAGACACAATCAATTTTATTTAGTTTTACATATGGCTTTGGTTGCTCCGACAATTTGTTGTGTATGTGGTACTGGGGTTCGCACTTGTGTTCTGGTGCATGCCAGGCAAGCACAGAAACCACTGAGCCAGCATTCCACCCCAATCTAAGAATGTTTTAACTAGAAAAAAATAGCATGATGCAAACCAACCTGGACTAATTTGGTCAAACATGCCTCCTCGCTTATTTATAATAACTCCTAGGTACAGCTTAATGGCTGCCAAAAAGTTTGGATTAGATGAGTTGGCTACTTTCCCATAAGCTTGCTGCTTTGTTTTGCTAATAGCAAATCTCAGACCAAATCCTGCCACACATAGAGACATTTGTGTATTTAAATAAAAATTTATTAGCAAGTCATATTGAATAGTTCATATACTCTGTTCAGCAAGCTTCATGAAGTCCAAGTTCTCTGTTTTAGGTGATCTAAACATGCCTTCCAGTATTTCAGAAACAGGATCTGATTGCTCTGATGTGAACATCAGGCTGAATCTTTCAACCCAGTGGCATGATTAGATAGCCTCAGGGTCCCTATGGTTACTAGTTTGAAATTTGCTAGCTCTTTACTTTTGTTAATAGAAGCAGGTGTCTCAAGAGTATTGTAACCATTGCATGTATCTTGAATATCACTAACTGAGGTAATTGGAGTTGACATCTAATATCCATTGTGCTTATTAATAAGCTACTAATCTCACCAATGGAATGCGTTTCTGACATTAGCAAAGGCTCAAGTTTTTGAAGGCAGTTAAAGATCTCTGGAACACTTGTAATAGCCACATTTGGAGAGTGGCTTTCTGATTACCCAGGGAGGATAAATTCTTGGTAGGGCAACTGTCTGCTCCTTAACAAGTCTTCTCCACACATTCAAGCATCATTTGACATTGTCTTTACCGCAGCATTTAAAGCGAATTACAGACATCACAACAGCATGCAGCATTCCTTAGTGTTTGTTCTTCTTCTTAAATGAGAAAATAATGGAAGCCTTTATTAAGTGTCTACTCTGTGATAGTATCTTTGCATACATATCTCATTTAATCCTCACAACAGCCCTGCAACTATTATCCTGTGGGTAATTATTGTCATCCTCACTTTATGGATGTGAAAACTGCATGCAGGTGATTTTAAGACTGTGTTCAGGGCCACTTAGCTTGTACTGGCTTATCTGTGCCTGTCTGTCTCAGTGTAGAACATGGGGACGGTTGGAGCATGGTCATTATTTTTATATTGTCTCGTCTTCACTTTAGGGACTCAGGAACACATAGATTGTGCTATACCTGATGCGTATGGATAGGAGGTTAAGTAAAATTGCGGTTTGTACATGTTTAACAATTTTTGGGTTGGCGGGGAGGAGGGGTGTGTGACTGAGTGAAACTTTTCTACTTTACATTGCGTAGTGGAATTTCAGTCTTTGTTAAATAACTGTAGGCAAGCTTGAGCTTTCTGTACGTAAGAAAAACAGAAAAGTGAACAAAGTGCAGTTAAATATCATTAAAATATAACAATTAAAATGGATACATATGTAACAATGAGGTAGATAATTAAATGTTTTTATTTTATCCCAGTTTTGGTTTTCACTGACAAATGAAACACTTTTAAATTTGTTTCTGTGTGTGTGTGTGTGTGTGTGTGTGTGTGTGTGTGTAGTTTTCCCTGCTGGGAATGAAGAGGAGGCAAGGATCTAACTTTAGCTTTCTTTTGTTTTAAAAAGTGCTTCAAGTCAGAATTTGCAAATTTTCAGTTGTGCCGGGCAGGAAAATGAAGCGCTCCCTTGTAAATTACCCTACAGCTAGTTTCGACTTGTTCTTTCTTTCTATGTTTAGAAAAATTATGGCACATGCAGTTTAAATGAAGCTACTTTATATTCTTTATTAGAAAATTTCAAATAGGATCTAAGACAATTTTGTGACATACTTTGTAATTTATTTAATCAGGTATTGATTTTTTAAAATGTACCCAGAATTTTTCTCCCTTTTCTTCTTCTTCTTCTTCTTTTTCTGTAGTGGAGGTAGAAATGAAACCTTCTTTTTGTCATTTCCCATTATTTCCTTTTATTTCTCCCACATGTGCCTTGGCTAATATTCTGGCTAGATATGATCGGAGGCTGTTTTCACTGGCAGATTCTAATCCCATTGCCAATCAACAAAGGAGCATTTCCTCACCCCTCTCATATTCTGCACACTCCATTTAGAAATGAGAAGCAGTCTCAAAGGTAGGCACTACTGTATTACCAAAGCAGGCAGCCAGGTCCCCCGGGGAGGGTAGGAGCAGAGTGAGAGCATCGAAGAGGGGGCGGAAGTAATGAACAGTTTTGAAAAATGAGGTTATGTAAGTTAGAGCTGCCCAGAGATGCTTTGAAGGCCTATTAGACACAGCTCTTGAAAGGGGGCTTATATAAAACTCAAAATGCAATAATGAAACACTCTCACTGGAGAGAACTTAAAATGATTCCTCACGAGAATAAACTGACACTGCCAGATGGCTTGGTGTGCGTCTTTACCCATCTGTAAAGCATGCTTGGTGTTTTAGAAGAATATCATAGAATAAGTGCCTGTGGGAAACCAACACCTTCTCTTCTACAGGTGCCACCTGTGTTTGGTGGCACTGAGAAGCTCCGCAGCACCCAGCAAGCTTCAGCTCCATCTCCACTGATTGTTTGGCATACTTCATAGTTCCAAAAGCCTATCTCTATCTAATTTCTTCCTCTCTCTTGAAAATTTTACAATGCTTTTAATACTAATGTCAATTTTGTCATTATTTCTTAATGATTCTTATGGTTTAATGTTACTGAAATTTGTTGTAGGTATTTTGTTCCACTTTCCATACTTCAAATGAGGCATCAAAATAAGCCTTTAGTTATGCTCCCTGACATGAACATAGCAGAAGTCCTTGGGTGAACCCACAAGTGAGCTTTGCTCCTTTCCTATGGTAGACTCTCAATTTACTTAAATCGCAGCTTAGCTATTTAACGGAATACCATCAGGTTAGGTCTCTTGGAGATTGTAAAACACATTTCTCTCTAAATGTAGAGCGTCCAGTGTATTAAGATTTGATCCTGAGGCTTGGATCTTGTAGCCATGAATTTTTTTCATTGTTTTACACTTTAAAGAATATTCCAGTCAACACCAACAAAACTACAAATTATGTGAAACTTCTCTCCTGGACATAGATTTCTTAAGTAAAAGAAAACAAGAAATCAAACTGCTTCTTATTTTCTTGTCTTAAAAATTGTTGCCAAGGGGAAGATTATGCATAGACCATTGGGTCAAGTAAGGATTATTGTTCCCTCAGCCATGCACAGTGCAATAAGTCATTCTCCTTCTTGAAATTACATCTTCACTATGACAGTATATAAAACACACTTCTTTTGTACTGGAAGTACAAGGTTATAACTATTCACCTGGAAGATGATTCTTCACAATTATTCCAAGAAAAAAAAAGTTAGGAAAAATACTCTGTGCCCTTCATGGTTCAATGATGTAAAGTGTTCAGACTAATCTTATTATGCACACTAAAGGCAGGGAGCTCATCAGCGGACAGACCTGGGGGTCAGGGACTGTGTTTAAAAAAATGGTGTACTAGAAAAAGTAGAATACATACCAGGCGTCATGGTTTAGATATGAGGTATGCCCCCGAAGCTCATGTGCAAGACAATGCAAGAATTTTCAGAGGTGAAAGGATTAGATTATGAGAGGTGTGACTTAATCAGTTAATCGGTCCCCTGATATGGATTAACCGGGGGGGTAACTTTTGGCAGGTAAGGTGTGGCTAGAGGAAGTGGGTCGCTGGGGTGTACTGTTGGGGTTTTTATTTTGTCCTTGATGAGTGGAGCTCTCTCTGTCTCTGCTTTCTGGCTGTCATGTCCTAAACTGCTTTCTTCCACCATGCCCTTCTTCCAGGATGGTTCTGCCTCACCTTGGACCCACAGCTATGCAGTTGGACAACTATAGATCTGAACCTCAGGAACCATAAACCAAAATCAACTTTTCTTCCTTTAGGCTGTTCTTGTCAGGATTTTTTTTTTTTTTTTTTG